>CAMPDV010002019.1:32500-35000 GCA_946699065.1 Loxodes magnus | reverse complement strand
GGTACTAATACTCGGTACGAATAGGTACTAATAGGTACTATTTCTCGTTATAACTAGGTACTAATAGGTACAACTAGGTACGACTAGGTACAACTTCTCGGTACGAATAAGTTCTACTAGGTACTATTTCTCGTTATAACTAGGTACTTGTGGTACTTTTAGGTACTACTTCTCGTTACAAGTAGGTACTAAGAGATACTATTAGGTACAACTTCTCGTATAACTAGGTACTATATGGTACTTTTTCTCGTATAACTAGGTACTATATAGTACTACTTCTCATTATAACTAGATACTATTTTGTAATATATTGTACTATTTTGTACTACTAGTTATTTAAGTGAGTAATGCCCCAGCAGAGAGATAAAGAAGAGATAGATCGAGTGACCATGGAAGAGTCTCAGCAGATCGTAAGGCAAGCTTACTCTCATGCGTACAACCCCAGGTCAATACTTAGTGGTCTACAAAGGATCTATCCTATCTACTTGTATGTGATGAGCCGTCCTTATTCTGTTAACAGACATGGGGAGGGCTTGGGGATATAAAAAGTATTGTTTTCATAAGTAGATAGAAGGCGTCGCTCCCAGATTAGATTCTGACTTAGAGGCGTTCAGTCATAATCTATGCAGATGGTAGCGTAGCCACACGGGCTGCTCAACCAATGGCGATACCAGAGATCTGGACCAACGGTTCCTCTCGTACTGAGTTGGACTACTGTGGCGACGCAGTGATCAGTAGGGTAAAACTAACCTGTCTCACGACGGTCTAAACCCAGCTCACGTTCCCTTTTGACGGGTGAACAATCCGACACTTGGTGAATTCTGCTTCACAATGATAGGAAGAGCCGACATCGAAGAATCAAAAAGCAACGTCGCTATGAACGCTTGGCTGCCACAAGCCAGTTATCCCTGTGGTAATTTTTCTGACACCTCTGGCTTAAAACTCGTAAAAGGCAAAGGATCGATAGGCCATGGTTTCCCAGTTCATCCTGACACTGAGAGGTTGAATGAAGCCAGCTTTTCCCCTTTTGGTCTGTGAGCGGTTTCTGTCCGCTCTGAGCTGGCCGTAGGACACCTGTGTTATCTTTTAACAGATGTGCCGCCCCAGCCAAACTCCCCACCTGGCGGTTTCTCCCACCCAGTTACATTGCTAGAAAGTTACTGCATGACAGGATAAGTAAAGCGACATTAAGAGTAGTGGTATTTCAAGATCGCGGCCTCCCACTTATTCTACGCCTCCTACGCCGCTCTACGCGCCAGACTAGAGTCAAACTCAACAGGGTCTTCTTTCCCCGCTGATCATGCCAAGCCCGTTCCCTTGGCTGTGGCTTCGCTAGGTAGTAGATAGGGACAGTAGGAATCTCGTTAATCCATTCATGCACGTCACTAATTAGATGACGAGGCATTTGGCTACCTTAAGAGAGTCATAGTTACTCCCGCCGTTTACCCGCGCTTCGTTGAATCTCATCACCTTGACATTCAGAGCACTGGGCAGAAATCACATTGTGTTAACATATCACCTTCACAATGCTTTGTTTTAATTAAACAGTCGGATTCCTCCTGCCGCTCCAGTTCTGAGGTGGCCATTCGCCGCAGGGCCGACCACCTTCGGTCATGGCGACAAAACTCCCACTTCCGTGAAAATTAAGTCACACAATCCCTCCAGTGGAGACTTCTGCCTGGCCCTCAGAGCCAATCTTTCTCCCGAAGTTACAGATCTAATTTGCCGACTTCCCTTACCTACATTGTCCTATTGACTAGAGGCTGCTAACCTTGGAGACCTGCTGCGGTATAGGTACGAATACTCCTACATATTACATGCCGCAAGTTTCATGGATCGTAGTTAGTGCTCCAGACAACACATACAGTGTGCTGCTCTTCCATACATCACGCCTCTCTCGCCGTAATGGATCCAGGCGCACATGTATGTTAGACAGAAAAGACAACTCTCCCCAGGACCAACCCCGACATATTGCGGCATATTGTGTCACCACTATGTAGTAAGTACCTATGGAATATTAACCATATTCCCTTTCCCTCGTAAGGTTAGGATCGGGTGACTCATGATCCAGTGCGGTTCTCATGAAAACCTTCTCCACTTCAGTCTTCCAAGTTGGCATTGGAATACTTGCTACTACCACCAAGATCTGCACTAATACCTGCTCCATAACTCTTCACAGAATTACTTCCATGCAGATACTACGCCCTCCTACACCAGAGGGCAGAGTATGGGCACCCGCCTTTCGCGACTTCCATTTTCAGGGCTAGTCCATTCGGTAGGTGAGTTGTTACACACTCCTTAGCGGGTTCCGACTTCCATGGCCACCGTCCTACTGTCTAAATGGACTAACGCCTTTACTTGCAGACGGGTTCTGTCGCCTTAACTCCGCTTCAGGTTGGGCCCTCATCGCCAGTCCTGCTTACCAGGATTGGCCCACTAGGGACATTTATGTCATGTCACGTTCATTTATGAAACGTTACTGCACCCATTTAAAGTTTGA
>CAMPDV010002019.1:25000-27500 GCA_946699065.1 Loxodes magnus | reverse complement strand
GATGGTAGCGTAGCCACACGGGCTGCTCAACCAATGGCGATACCAGAGATCTGGACCAACGGTTCCTCTCGTACTGAGTTGGACTACTGTGGCGACGCAGTGATCAGTAGGGTAAAACTAACCTGTCTCACGACGGTCTAAACCCAGCTCACGTTCCCTTTTGACGGGTGAACAATCCGACACTTGGTGAATTCTGCTTCACAATGATAGGAAGAGCCGACATCGAAGAATCAAAAAGCAACGTCGCTATGAACGCTTGGCTGCCACAAGCCAGTTATCCCTGTGGTAATTTTTCTGACACCTCTGGCTTAAAACTCGTAAAAGGCAAAGGATCGATAGGCCATGGTTTCCCAGTTCATCCTGACACTGAGAGGTTGAATGAAGCCAGCTTTTCCCCTTTTGGTCTGTGAGCGGTTTCTGTCCGCTCTGAGCTGGCCGTAGGACACCTGTGTTATCTTTTAACAGATGTGCCGCCCCAGCCAAACTCCCCACCTGGCGGTTTCTCCCACCCAGTTACATTGCTAGAAAGTTACTGCATGACAGGATAAGTAAAGCGACATTAAGAGTAGTGGTATTTCAAGATCGCGGCCTCCCACTTATTCTACGCCTCCTACGCCGCTCTACGCGCCAGACTAGAGTCAAACTCAACAGGGTCTTCTTTCCCCGCTGATCATGCCAAGCCCGTTCCCTTGGCTGTGGCTTCGCTAGGTAGTAGATAGGGACAGTAGGAATCTCGTTAATCCATTCATGCACGTCACTAATTAGATGACGAGGCATTTGGCTACCTTAAGAGAGTCATAGTTACTCCCGCCGTTTACCCGCGCTTCGTTGAATCTCATCACCTTGACATTCAGAGCACTGGGCAGAAATCACATTGTGTTAACATATCACCTTCACAATGCTTTGTTTTAATTAAACAGTCGGATTCCTCCTGCCGCTCCAGTTCTGAGGTGGCCATTCGCCGCAGGGCCGACCACCTTCGGTCATGGCGACAAAACTCCCACTTCCGTGAAAATTAAGTCACACAATCCCTCCAGTGGAGACTTCTGCCTGGCCCTCAGAGCCAATCTTTCTCCCGAAGTTACAGATCTAATTTGCCGACTTCCCTTACCTACATTGTCCTATTGACTAGAGGCTGCTAACCTTGGAGACCTGCTGCGGTATAGGTACGAATACTCCTACATATTACATGCCGCAAGTTTCATGGATCGTAGTTGGTGCTCCAGACAACACATACAGTGTGCTGCTCTTCCATACATCACGCCTCTCTCGCCGTAATGGATCCAGGCGCACATGTATGTTAGACAGAAAAGACAACTCTCCCCAGGACCAACCCCGACATATTGCGGCATATTGTGTCACCACTATGTAGTAAGTACCTATGGAATATTAACCATATTCCCTTTCCCTCGTAAGGTTAGGATCGGGTGACTCATGATCCAGTGCGGTTCTCATGAAAACCTTCTCCACTTCAGTCTTCCAAGTTGGCATTGGAATACTTGCTACTACCACCAAGATCTGCACTAATACCTGCTCCATAACTCTTCACAGAATTACTTCCATGCAGATACTACGCCCTCCTACACCAGAGGGCAGAGTATGGGCACCCGCCTTTCGCGACTTCCATTTTCAGGGCTAGTCCATTCGGTAGGTGAGTTGTTACACACTCCTTAGCGGGTTCCGACTTCCATGGCCACCGTCCTACTGTCTAAATGGACTAACGCCTTTACTTGCAGACGGGTTCTGTCGCCTTAACTCCGCTTCAGGTTGGGCCCTCATCGCCAGTCCTGCTTACCAGGATTGGCCCACTAGGGACATTTATGTCATGTCACGTTCATTTATGAAACGTTACTGCACCCATTTAAAGTTTGATAATAGGAGGAAGGAGTGACTCCTCCCGAACCTCTATTCATTGGCTTTACCGGATGCCACTAAAAGTCCCAGCTATCCTGAGGGAAACTTCGGAGGGAACCAGCTACTAGATGGTTCGATGAGTCTTTCGCCCCTATACTCAGGTCCACAGAGCGATTTGCACGTCAGCACCTACACGAACCTCCACCAGAGTTTCCCCTGGCTTCGTCCTGCCCAAGCATAGCTCACCATCTTTCGGGTCCCAGCCATTTCGCTTACTCCGCTTACGGGCCTCTACTGATGGTAGAGATCACTTTCATTTCGCCTACACATTTACATGCACAGACTCGCGATATAGCTAGACTCCTTGGTCCGTGTTTCAAGACGGGACGGTCCGTCCACTATATCCTTGCAATACTTCTTTTCAAAGCTTTGCTCAGATTTATTGTAGACGCACAGCTTCCTCCCCAACTATTTCAGGTCTTTTAACTCTCTTTCCAAAGTGCTTTTCACCTTTCCCTCACGGTACTTGTGCACTATCGGGCTCTGGACGTATTTAGCCTTACGAGGAGTTTACCTCGCACTTTGGACAGCAATCCCAAGCTGTCCGACTCTTAGATAGTTTGGTTTTCAATCTAACTGAACCTCA
>CAMPDV010002019.1:15000-22500 GCA_946699065.1 Loxodes magnus | reverse complement strand
TTACATTGAATCTTCTTTTCTCAAACGGTAGCACTTAAAGTGCTTCATGTTTAAGCATCATCATCTTCCGTCCATTCTTCATCTGTCCAAACTTTTTCTTTTGCTTTCTCTTTTTTCAAATTTTCAAAAATTTGAAATTTTCACTTCTTTTTAGAGTCCAAGAAATCTTCTTATTCATGCTTTTTACTTCTCTTTTCATTCTTTTATCTCTATCCTTCTACTACTGATTAGCACTTAAAAGTCATCTCTTCTTCATCATCATTAGATAGTCAAGCATCAATATCTTTTCAAGTTAGGTCTTTATCATCTTTTATTTCAAATTTTCAAAAATTTGAAATTTTGTACTTTAATGATCAAAGTAAGTTAAAGCAAGTAAAACCCCAGCAGAGATAGTAGAGAGGATCTCGATGTAATACCCTAGAAAGATGATACCAATAAAAGTAACTAAAGGTATGACTAAGTACAACAAGATATGACTAGTTACTATTAAGTACTACTCGGTAATACTAGGTACTAAGGGGTAATATTAGGTACATCTTCTCGTATAACTAGGTACTATTAGGTACAACAAGGTACTACTAGGTACGACTAGGTACGACTAGGTACGACTATGTACAACTAGGTACGACTAGGTTCTACTAGGTTCAACTAGGTACTACTACTCGATACGACTAGGTTCTACTAGGTACTAATACTCGGTACAACTAGGTACTTATAGGTACTATTTCTCGTTATAACTAAGTACTTATGGTACTTTTAGGTACTATTTCTCGTTATAACTACGTACTTATGGTACTATTAGGTACTACTACTCGATACGACTAGGTACTAATAGGTACTATTTCTCGTTATAACTAGGTACTATTAGGTACAACAAGGTACTACTAGGTACTAATAAGTACTATTTCAAGGTAAGACTGGGTTCTACTAGGTACTAATACTCGGTACAACTAGGTACTTATAGGTACTATTTCTCGTTATAAGTAGGTACTTTTAGGTACTACTTCTCGTTATAACTAGGTACTAATAGGTACTATTTCTCGTTACAACTAGGTAATATTAGGTACAACAAGGTACTACTAGGTACTAATAAGTACTATTTCAAGGTACGACTGGGTTCTACTAGGTACTAATACTCGGTACAACTAGGTACTTATAGGTACTATTTCTCGTTATAAGTAGGTACTTTTAGGTACTACTTCTCGTTATAACTAGGTACTAATAGGTACTATTTCTCGTTACAACTAGGTACTATTAGGTACAACAAGGTACTACTAGGTACTACTAGGTACGACTAGGTACGACTAGGTACGACTAGGTACTATTAGGTACTACTACTCGATACGACTAGGTTCTACTAGGTACTATTTCTCGTTATAACTAGGTACTATTAGGTACAACAAGGTACTACTAGGTACTACTAGGTACGACTAGGTACGACTAGGTACTATTAGGTACTACTACTCGATACGACTAGGTTCTACTAGGTACTATTTCTCGTTATAACTAGGTACTATTAGGTACAACAAGGTACTACTAGGTACGACTAGGTACGACTAGGTACTAATAGGTACTACTACTCGATACGACTAGGTTCTACTAGGTACTATTTCTCGTTATAACTAGGTACTATTAGGTACTACTTCTCGTTATAACTAGGTACTATTAGGTACAACAAGGTACAACTAGGTACTACTAGGTACGACTAGGTACGACTAGGTACGACTAGGTACGACTAGGTACGACTAGGTACTATTAGGTACTACTACTCGATACGACTAGGTTCTACTAGGTACTATTTCTCGTTATAACTAGGTACTATTAGGTACAACAAGGTACTACTAGGTACGACTAGGTACGACTAGGTACTAATAGGTACTACTACTCGATACGACTAGGTTCTACTAGGTACTATTTCTCGTTATAACTAGGTACTATTAGGTACTACTTCTCGTTATAACTAGGTACTATTAGGTACAACAAGGTACAACTAGGTACTACTAGGTACGACTAGGTACGACTAGGTACGACTAGGTACGACTAGGTACGACTAGGTACTATTAGGTACTACTACTCGATACGACTAGGTTCTACTAGGTACTATTTCTCGTTATAACTAGGTACTATTAGGTACTAATAGCTACTATTCCTCGTTATAACTACGTACTTATGGTACTATTAGGTACTACTACTCGGTACGAATAGGTACTAATAAGTACTATTTCTCGTTATAACTAGGTACTAATAGGTACTATTTCTCGTTACAACTAGGTAATATTAGGTACAACAAGGTACTACTAGGTACTAATAAGTACTATTTCAAGGTACGACTGGGTTCTACTAGGTACTAATACTCGGTACAACTAGGTACTTATAGGTACTATTTCTCGTTATAAGTAGGTACTTTTAGGTACTACTTCTCGTTATAACTAGGTACTAATAGGTACTATTTCTCGTTACAACTAGGTACTATTAGGTACAACAAGGTACTACTAGGTACTACTAGGTACGACTAGGTACGACTAGGTACTATTAGGTACTACTACTCGATACGACTAGGTTCTACTAGGTACTATTTCTCGTTATAACTAGGTACTATTAGGTACAACAAGGTACTACTAGGTACTACTAGGTACGACTAGGTACGACTAGGTACTAATAGGTACTACTACTCGATACGACTAGGTTCTACTAGGTACTATTTCTCGTTATAACTAGGTACTATTAGGTACTACTTCTCGATACGACTAGGTTCTACTAGGTACTATTTCTCGTTATAACTAGGTACTATTAGGTACAACAAGGTACTACTAGGTACTACTAGGTACGACTAGGTACGACTAGGTACTAATAGGTACTACTACTCGATACGACTAGGTTCTACTAGGTACTATTTCTCGTTATAACTAGGTACTATTAGGTACTACTTCTCGTTATAACTAGGTACTATTAGGTACAACAAGGTACAACTAGGTACTACTAGGTACGACTAGGTACGACTAGGTACGACTAGGTACGACTAGGTACGACTAGGTACTATTAGGTACTACTACTCGATACGACTAGGTTCTACTAGGTACTATTTCTCGTTATAACTAGGTACTATTAGGTACTAATAGCTACTATTCCTCGTTATAACTACGTACTTATGGTACTATTAGGTACTACTACTCGGTACGAATAGGTACTAATAAGTACTATTTCTCGTTATAACTAGGTACTAATAGGTACAACTAGGTACGACTAGGTACGACTAGGTACTATTAGGTACTACTACTCGATACGACTAGGTTCTACTAGGTACTATTTCTCGTTATAACTAGGTACTATTAGGTACAACAAGGTACTACTAGGTACTACTAGGTACGACTAGGTACGACTAGGTACGACTAGGTACGACTAGGTACTATTAGGTACTACTACTCGATACGACTAGGTTCTACTAGGTACTATTTCTCGTTATAACTAGGTACTATTAGGTACTAATAGCTACTATTCCTCGTTATAACTACGTACTTATGGTACTATTAGGTACTACTACTCGGTACGAATAGGTACTAATAAGTACTATTTCTCGTTTTAACTAGGTACTAATAGGTACTACTAGGTACGACTAGGTACGACTAGGTACTATTAGGTACTACTACTCGATACGACTAGGTTCTACTAGGTACTATTTCTCGTTATAACTAGGTACTATTAGGTACAACAAGGTACTACTAGGTACTACTAGGTACGACTAGGTACGACTAGGTACTAATAGGTACTACTACTCGATACGACTAGGTTCTACTAGGTACTATTTCTCGTTATAACTAGGTACTATTAGGTACTACTTCTCGTTATAACTAGGTACTATTAGGTACAACAAGGTACAACTAGGTACTACTAGGTACGACTAGGTACGACTAGGTACGACTAGGTACGACTAGGTACGACTAGGTACTATTAGGTACTACTACTCGATACGACTAGGTTCTACTAGGTACTATTTCTCGTTATAACTAGGTACTATTAGGTACTAATAGCTACTATTCCTCGTTATAACTACGTACTTATGGTACTATTAGGTACTACTACTCGGTACAAATAGGTACTAATAAGTACTATTTCTCGTTATAACTAGGTACTAATAGGTACAACTAGGTACGACTAGGTACAACTTCTCGGTACGAATAAGTTCTACTAGGTACTATTTCTCGTTATAACTAGGTACTTGTGGTACTTTTAGGTACTACTTCTCGTTACAAGTAGGTACTAAGAGATACTATTAGGTACAACTTCTCGTATAACTAGGTACTATATGGTACTTTTTCTCGTATAACTAGGTACTATATAGTACTACTTCTCATTATAACTAGATACTATTTTGTAATATATTGTACTATTTTGTACTACTAGTTATTTAAGTGAGTAATGCCCCAGCAGAGAGATAAAGAAGAGATAGATCGAGTGACCATGGAAGAGTCTCAGCAGATCGTAAGGCAAGCTTACTCTCATGCGTACAACCCCAGGTCAATACTTAGTGGTCTACAAAGGATCTATCCTATCTACTTGTATGTGATGAGCCGTCCTTATTCTGTTAACAGACATGGGGAGGGCTTGGGGATATAAAAAGTATTGTTTTCATAAGTAGATAGAAGGCGTCGCTCCCAGATTAGATTCTGACTTAGAGGCGTTCAGTCATAATCTATGCAGATGGTAGCGTAGCCACACGGGCTGCTCAACCAATGGCGATACCAGAGATCTGGACCAACGGTTCCTCTCGTACTGAGTTGGACTACTGTGGCGACGCAGTGATCAGTAGGGTAAAACTAACCTGTCTCACGACGGTCTAAACCCAGCTCACGTTCCCTTTTGACGGGTGAACAATCCGACACTTGGTGAATTCTGCTTCACAATGATAGGAAGAGCCGACATCGAAGAATCAAAAAGCAACGTCGCTATGAACGCTTGGCTGCCACAAGCCAGTTATCCCTGTGGTAATTTTTCTGACACCTCTGGCTTAAAACTCGTAAAAGGCAAAGGATCGATAGGCCATGGTTTCCCAGTTCATCCTGACACTGAGAGGTTGAATGAAGCCAGCTTTTCCCCTTTTGGTCTGTGAGCGGTTTCTGTCCGCTCTGAGCTGGCCGTAGGACACCTGTGTTATCTTTTAACAGATGTGCCGCCCCAGCCAAACTCCCCACCTGGCGGTTTCTCCCACCCAGTTACATTGCTAGAAAGTTACTGCATGACAGGATAAGTAAAGCGACATTAAGAGTAGTGGTATTTCAAGATCGCGGCCTCCCACTTATTCTACGCCTCCTACGCCGCTCTACGCGCCAGACTAGAGTCAAACTCAACAGGGTCTTCTTTCCCCGCTGATCATGCCAAGCCCGTTCCCTTGGCTGTGGCTTCGCTAGGTAGTAGATAGGGACAGTAGGAATCTCGTTAATCCATTCATGCACGTCACTAATTAGATGACGAGGCATTTGGCTACCTTAAGAGAGTCATAGTTACTCCCGCCGTTTACCCGCGCTTCGTTGAATCTCATCACCTTGACATTCAGAGCACTGGGCAGAAATCACATTGTGTTAACATATCACCTTCACAATGCTTTGTTTTAATTAAACAGTCGGATTCCTCCTGCCGCTCCAGTTCTGAGGTGGCCATTCGCCGCAGGGCCGACCACCTTCGGTCATGGCGACAAAACTCCCACTTCCGTGAAAATTAAGTCACACAATCCCTCCAGTGGAGACTTCTGCCTGGCCCTCAGAGCCAATCTTTCTCCCGAAGTTACAGATCTAATTTGCCGACTTCCCTTACCTACATTGTCCTATTGACTAGAGGCTGCTAACCTTGGAGACCTGCTGCGGTATAGGTACGAATACTCCTACATATTACATGCCGCAAGTTTCATGGATCGTAGTTAGTGCTCCAGACAACACATACAGTGTGCTGCTCTTCCATACATCACGCCTCTCTCGCCGTAATGGATCCAGGCGCACATGTATGTTAGACAGAAAAGACAACTCTCCCCAGGACCAACCCCGACATATTGCGGCATATTGTGTCACCACTATGTAGTAAGTACCTATGGAATATTAACCATATTCCCTTTCCCTCGTAAGGTTAGGATCGGGTGACTCATGATCCAGTGCGGTTCTCATGAAAACCTTCTCCACTTCAGTCTTCCAAGTTGGCATTGGAATACTTGCTACTACCACCAAGATCTGCACTA
The DNA here is from genome assembly GCA_946699065.1 of Loxodes magnus. Taxonomy (NCBI): domain Eukaryota; phylum Ciliophora; class Karyorelictea; order Loxodida; family Loxodidae; genus Loxodes; species Loxodes magnus. Next base: position 16,277 of record CAMPDV010002019.1, on the reverse strand, counting down.
ATACCTGCTCCATAACTCTTCACAGAATTACTTCCATGCAGATACTACGCCCTCCTACACCAGAGGGCAGAGTATGGGCACCCGCCTTTCGCGACTTCCATTTTCAGGGCTAGTCCATTCGGTAGGTGAGTTGTTACACACTCCTTAGCGGGTTCCGACTTCCATGGCCACCGTCCTACTGTCTAAATGGACTAACGCCTTTACTTGCAGACGGGTTCTGTCGCCTTAACTCCGCTTCAGGTTGGGCCCTCATCGCCAGTCCTGCTTACCAGGATTGGCCCACTAGGGACATTTATGTCATGTCACGTTCATTTATGAAACGTTACTGCACCCATTTAAAGTTTGATAATAGGAGGAAGGAGTGACTCCTCCCGAACCTCTATTCATTGGCTTTACCGGATGCCACTAAAAGTCCCAGCTATCCTGAGGGAAACTTCGGAGGGAACCAGCTACTAGATGGTTCGATGAGTCTTTCGCCCCTATACTCAGGTCCACAGAGCGATTTGCACGTCAGCACCTACACGAACCTCCACCAGAGTTTCCCCTGGCTTCGTCCTGCCCAAGCATAGCTCACCATCTTTCGGGTCCCAGCCATTTCGCTTACTCCGCTTACGGGCCTCTACTGATGGTAGAGATCACTTTCATTTCGCCTACACATTTACATGCACAGACTCGCGATATAGCTAGACTCCTTGGTCCGTGTTTCAAGACGGGACGGTCCGTCCACTATATCCTTGCAATACTTCTTTTCAAAGCTTTGCTCAGATTTATTGTAGACGCACAGCTTCCTCCCCAACTATTTCAGGTCTTTTAACTCTCTTTCCAAAGTGCTTTTCACCTTTCCCTCACGGTACTTGTGCACTATCGGGCTCTGGACGTATTTAGCCTTACGAGGAGTTTACCTCGCACTTTGGACAGCAATCCCAAGCTGTCCGACTCTTAGATAGTTTGGTTTTCAATCTAACTGAACCTCACGGGGTTATCACCCTCCATGACGTGTCATTCCTGACCACTTAGGTCCAATCAAACCTACACCATTCCTCCCTAGCTTACAATTCCGAAGATTTACAAGTGGGCTTTGGCCGCTTCACTCGCCGTTACTAAGGCCATCCTTGTTAGTTTCTTTTCCTCCGCTTACTGATATGCTTAAGTTCAGCGGGTTATCTTGCTCCCCTCAGATCACAGGTACATATACTCAGTTTTTTCACTTGGTAAGAGAATTCTTATTCACTTACATTTGTATTTTATATGATACTGAAAGGAACATACCTTGAGTT
>CAMPDV010002019.1:7500-12500 GCA_946699065.1 Loxodes magnus | reverse complement strand
TCATCTTTTATTTCAAATTTTCAAAAATTTGAAATTTTGTACTTTAATGATCAAAGTAAGTTAAAGCAAGTAAAACCCCAGCAGAGATAGTAGAGAGGATCTCGATGTAATACCCTAGAAAGATGATACCAATAAAAGTAACTAAAGGTATGACTAAGTACAACAAGATATGACTAGTTACTATTAAGTACTACTCGGTAATACTAGGTACTAAGGGGTAATATTAGGTACATCTTCTCGTATAACTAGGTACTATTAGGTACAACAAGGTACTACTAGGTACGACTAGGTACGACTAGGTACGACTAGGTTCACTTCTCGTTACTAGGTACTACTACTCGATACGACTAGGTTCTACTAGGTACTAATACTCGGTACAACTAGGTACTTATAGGTACTATTTCTCGTTATAACTAATTACTTATGGTACTTTTAGGTACTATTTCTCGTTATAACTACGTACTTATGGTACTATTAGGTACTACTACTCGATACGACTAGGTACTAATAGGTACTATTTCTCGTTATAACTAGGTACTATTAGGTACAACAAGGTACTACTAGGTACTAATAAGTACTATTTCAAGGTAAGACTGGGTTCTACTAGGTACTAATACTCGGTACAACTAGGTACTTATAGGTACTATTTCTCGTTATAACTAGGTACTATTAGGTACTACTTCTCGTTATAACTAGGTACTAATAGGTACTATTTCTCGTTACAACTAGGTACTATTAGGTACAACAAGGTACTACTAGGTACTAATAAGTACTATTTCAAGGTACGACTGGGTTCTACTAGGTACTAATACTCGGTACAACTAGGTACTAATATAGGTACTATTTCTCGTTATAAGTAGGTACTTTTAGGTACTACTTCTCGTTATAACTAGGTACTAATAGGTACTATTTCTCGTTACAACTAGGTACTATTAGGTACAACAAGGTACTACTAGGTACTACTAGGTACGACTAGGTACGACTAGGTACGACTAGGTACTATTAGGTACTACTACTCGATACGACTAGGTTCTACTAGGTACTATTTCTCGTTATAACTAGGTACTATTAGGTACTAATAGCTACTATTCCTCGTTATAACTACGTACTTATGGTACTATTAGGTACTACTAGGTACAAATAGGTACTAGTACTATTTCAAGGTACAACTAGGTACTTAACTATTTCTCGTTATAAGTAGGTACTTTTAGGTACTATTCTCGTTAGGTACTAATAGGTACTACTACAACTCGGTATACTACTAGACTACTAGGTACTATTTACTCGATACGACTAGGTTCTACTAGGTACTAGTTATAACTAGGTACTATTAGGTACTAATAGCTACTATTCTCGTTATAACTACGTACTTATGGTACTATTAGGTACTACTACACAAATAGGTACTAATAAGTACTAGGTACGACTAGGTACGACTAGGTACGACTAGGTACTATTTCTCGTTACAACTAGGTACTATTAGGTACAACAAGGTAGGTACTAGGTACGACTAGGTACTACTAGGTACGACTAGGTACGATACGACTAGGTTCTACTAGGTACTATTTCTCGTTATAACTAGGTACTATTAGGTACTAATAGCTACTATTCCTCGTTATAACTACGTACTTATGGTACTATTAGGTACTACTACTCGGTACAAATAGGTACTAATAAGTACTATTTCAAGGTACAACTAGGTACTTATAGGTACTATTTCTCGTTATAAGTAGGTACTAACTAGGTACTTATTTCTCGGTACGGTACAACAAGGTAGGTACTACTTCTCGACTAGGTACTATTAGAACTAGGTACTACTAGGTACTATTTCTCGTTATAACTACGTACTAGGTACTATTAGGTAGGTACAACAAGGTACAACTAGGTACTACTAGGTACGACTAGGTACGACTAGTAGGTACTAGTTATAACTAGACTACTATTAGGTACTACTACTACTCGATACGACTAGGTACTAGGTAGGTACTACTTTTCTCGTATAACTAGGTACTATTAGGTACAACAAGGTACTACTAGGTACTACTAGGTACAACTAGGTACTACTAGGTACGACTAGGTACGACTAGGTACGACTAGGTACGACTAGGTACGACTAGGTACTATTAGGTACTACTACTCGATACGACTAGGTTCTACTAGGTACTATTTCTCGTTATAACTAGGTACTATTAGGTACTAATAGCTACTATTCCTCGTTATAACTACGTACTTATGGTACTATTAGGTACTACTACTCGGTACGAATAGGTACTAATAAGTACTATTTCTCGTTATAACTAGGTACTAATAGGTACAACTAGGTACGACTAGGTACAACTTCTCGGTACGAATAAGTTCTACTAGGTACTATTTCTCGTTATGACTAGGTACTTGTGGTACTTTTAGGTACTACTTCTCGTTACAAGTAGGTACTAAGAGATACTATTAGGTACAACTTCTCGTATAACTAGGTACTATATGGTACTTTTTCTCGTATAACTAGGTACTATATAGTACTACTTCTCATTATAACTAGATACTATTTTGTAATATATTGTACTATTTTGTACTACTAGTTATTTAAGTGAGTAATGCCCCAGCAGAGAGATAAAGAAGAGATAGATCGAGTGACCATGGAAGAGTCTCAGCAGATCGTAAGGCAAGCTTACTCTCATGCGTACAACCCCAGGTCAATACTTAGTGGTCTACAAAGGATCTATCCTATCTACTTGTATGTGATGAGCCGTCCTTATTCTGTTAACAGACATGGGGAGGGCTTGGGGATATAAAAAGTATTGTTTTCATAAGTAGATAGAAGGCGTCGCTCCCAGATTAGATTCTGACTTAGAGGCGTTCAGTCATAATCTATGCAGATGGTAGCGTAGCCACACGGGCTGCTCAACCAATGGCGATACCAGAGATCTGGACCAACGGTTCCTCTCGTACTGAGTTGGACTACTGTGGCGACGCAGTGATCAGTAGGGTAAAACTAACCTGTCTCACGACGGTCTAAACCCAGCTCACGTTCCCTTTTGACGGGTGAACAATCCGACACTTGGTGAATTCTGCTTCACAATGATAGGAAGAGCCGACATCGAAGAATCAAAAAGCAACGTCGCTATGAACGCTTGGCTGCCACAAGCCAGTTATCCCTGTGGTAATTTTTCTGACACCTCTGGCTTAAAACTCGTAAAAGGCAAAGGATCGATAGGCCATGGTTTCCCAGTTCATCCTGACACTGAGAGGTTGAATGAAGCCAGCTTTTCCCCTTTTGGTCTGTGAGCGGTTTCTGTCCGCTCTGAGCTGGCCGTAGGACACCTGTGTTATCTTTTAACAGATGTGCCGCCCCAGCCAAACTCCCCACCTGGCGGTTTCTCCCACCCAGTTACATTGCTAGAAAGTTACTGCATGACAGGATAAGTAAAGCGACATTAAGAGTAGTGGTATTTCAAGATCGCGGCCTCCCACTTATTCTACGCCTCCTACGCCGCTCTACGCGCCAGACTAGAGTCAAACTCAACAGGGTCTTCTTTCCCCGCTGATCATGCCAAGCCCGTTCCCTTGGCTGTGGCTTCGCTAGGTAGTAGATAGGGACAGTAGGAATCTCGTTAATCCATTCATGCACGTCACTAATTAGATGACGAGGCATTTGGCTACCTTAAGAGAGTCATAGTTACTCCCGCCGTTTACCCGCGCTTCGTTGAATCTCATCACCTTGACATTCAGAGCACTGGGCAGAAATCACATTGTGTTAACATATCACCTTCACAATGCTTTGTTTTAATTAAACAGTCGGATTCCTCCTGCCGCTCCAGTTCTGAGGTGGCCATTCGCCGCAGGGCCGACCACCTTCGGTCATGGCGACAAAACTCCCACTTCCGTGAAAACTAAGTCACACAATCCCTCCAGTGGAGACTTCTGCCTGGCCCTCAGAGCCAATCTTTCTCCCGAAGTTACAGATCTAATTTGCCGACTTCCCTTACCTACATTGTCCTATTGACTAGAGGCTGCTAACCTTGGAGACCTGCTGCGGTATAGGTACGAATACTCCTACATATTACATGCCGCAAGTTTCATGGATCGTAGTTGGTGCTCCAGACAACACATACAGTGTGCTGCTCTTCCATACATCACGCCTCTCTCGCCGTAATGGATCCAGGCGCACATGTATGTTAGACAGAAAAGACAACTCTCCCCAGGACCAACCCCGACATATTGCGGCATATTGTGTCACCACTATGTAGTAAGTACCTATGGAATATTAACCATATTCCCTTTCCCTCGTAAGGTTAGGATCGGGTGACTCATGATCCAGTGCGGTTCTCATGAAAACCTTCTCCACTTCAGTCTTCCAAGTTGGCATTGGAATACTTGCTACTACCACCAAGATCTGCACTAATACCTGCTCCATAACTCTTCACAGAATTACTTCCATGCAGATACTACGCCCTCCTACACCAGAGGGCAGAGTATGGGCACCCGCCTTTCGCGACTTCCATTTTCAGGGCTAGTCCATTCGGTAGGTGAGTTGTTACACACTCCTTAGCGGGTTCCGACTTCCATGGCCACCGTCCTACTGTCTAAATGGACTAACGCCTTTACTTGCAGACGGGTTCTGTCGCCTTAACTCCGCTTCAGGTTGGGCCCTCATCGCCAGTCCTGCTTACCAGGATTGGCCCACTAGGGACATTTATGTCATGTCACGTTCATTTATGAAACGTTACTGCACCCATTTAAAGTTTGATAATAGGAGGAAGGAGTGACTCCTCCCGAACCTCTATTCATTGGCTTTACCGGATGCCACTAAAAGTCCCAGCTATCCTGAGGGAAACTTCGGAGGGAACCAGCTACTAGATGGTTCGATGAGTCTTTCGCCCCTATACTCAGGTCCACAGAGCGATTTGCACGTCAGCACCTACACGAACCTCCACCAGAGTTTCCCCTGGCTTCGTCCTGCCCAAGCATAGCTCACCATCTTTCGGGTCCCAGCCATTTCGCTT
>CAMPDV010002019.1:0-2500 GCA_946699065.1 Loxodes magnus | reverse complement strand
CCAGATTAGATTCTGACTTAGAGGCGTTCAGTCATAATCTATGCAGATGGTAGCGTAGCCACACGGGCTGCTCAACCAATGGCGATACCAGAGATCTGGACCAACGGTTCCTCTCGTACTGAGTTGGACTACTGTGTGGCGACGCAAGTGATCAGTAGGGTAAAACTAACCTGTCTCACGACGGTCTAAACCCAGCTCACGTTCCCTTTTGACGGGTGAACAATCCGACACTTGGTGAATTCTGCTTCACAATGATAGGAAGAGCCGACATCGAAGAATCAAAAAGCAACGTCGCTATGAACGCTTGGCTGCCACAAGCCAGTTATCCCTGTGGTAATTTTTCTGACACCTCTGGCTTAAAACTCGTAAAAGGCAAAGGATCGATAGGCCATGGTTTCCCAGTTCATCCTGACACTGAGAGGTTGAATGAAGCCAGCTTTTCCCCTTTTGGTCTGTGAGCGGTTTCTGTCCGCTCTGAGCTGGCCGTAGGACACCTGTGTTATCTTTTAACAGATGTGCCGCCCCAGCCAAACTCCCCACCTGGCGGTTTCTCCCACCCAGTTACATTGCTAGAAAGTTACTGCATGACAGGATAAGTAAAGCGACATTAAGAGTAGTGGTATTTCAAGATCGCGGCCTCCCACTTATTCTACGCCTCCTACGCCGCTCTACGCGCCAGACTAGAGTCAAACTCAACAGGGTCTTCTTTCCCCGCTGATCATGCCAAGCCCGTTCCCTTGGCTGTGGCTTCGCTAGGTAGTAGATAGGGACAGTAGGAATCTCGTTAATCCATTCATGCACGTCACTAATTAGATGACGAGGCATTTGGCTACCTTAAGAGAGTCATAGTTACTCCCGCCGTTTACCCGCGCTTCGTTGAATCTCATCACCTTGACATTCAGAGCACTGGGCAGAAATCACATTGTGTTAACATATCACCTTCACAATGCTTTGTTTTAATTAAACAGTCGGATTCCTCCTGCCGCTCCAGTTCTGAGGTGGCCATTCGCCGCAGGGCCGACCACCTTCGGTCATGGCGACAAAACTCCCACTTCCGTGAAAATTAAGTCACACAATCCCTCCAGTGGAGACTTCTGCCTGGCCCTCAGAGCCAATCTTTCTCCCGAAGTTACAGATCTAATTTGCCGACTTCCCTTACCTACATTGTCCTATTGACTAGAGGCTGCTAACCTTGGAGACCTGCTGCGGTATAGGTACGAATACTCCTACATATTACATGCCGCAAGTTTCATGGATCGTAGTTGGTGCTCCAGACAACACATACAGTGTGCTGCTCTTCCATACATCACGCCTCTCTCGCCGTAATGGATCCAGGCGCACATGTATGTTAGACAGAAAAGACAACTCTCCCCAGGACCAACCCCGACATATTGCGGCATATTGTGTCACCACTATGTAGTAAGTACCTATGGAATATTAACCATATTCCCTTTCCCTCGTAAGGTTAGGATCGGGTGACTCATGATCCAGTGCGGTTCTCATGAAAACCTTCTCCACTTCAGTCTTCCAAGTTGGCATTGGAATACTTGCTACTACCACCAAGATCTGCACTAATACCTGCTCCATAACTCTTCACAGAATTACTTCCATGCAGATACTACGCCCTCCTACACCAGAGGGCAGAGTATGGGCACCCGCCTTTCGCGACTTCCATTTTCAGGGCTAGTCCATTCGGTAGGTGAGTTGTTACACACTCCTTAGCGGGTTCCGACTTCCATGGCCACCGTCCTACTGTCTAAATGGACTAACGCCTTTACTTGCAGACGGGTTCTGTCGCCTTAACTCCGCTTCAGGTTGGGCCCTCATCGCCAGTCCTGCTTACCAGGATTGGCCCACTAGGGACATTTATGTCATGTCACGTTCATTTATGAAACGTTACTGCACCCATTTAAAGTTTGATAATAGGAGGAAGGAGTGACTCCTCCCGAACCTCTATTCATTGGCTTTACCGGATGCCACTAAAAGTCCCAGCTATCCTGAGGGAAACTTCGGAGGGAACCAGCTACTAGATGGTTCGATGAGTCTTTCGCCCCTATACTCAGGTCCACAGAGCGATTTGCACGTCAGCACCTACACGAACCTCCACCAGAGTTTCCCCTGGCTTCGTCCTGCCCAAGCATAGCTCACCATCTTTCGGGTCCCAGCCATTTCGCTTACTCCGCTTACGGGCCTCTACTGATGGTAGAGATCACTTTCATTTCGCCTACACATTTTCATGCACAGACTCGCGATATAGCTAGACTCCTTGGTCCGTGTTTCAAGACGGGACGGTCCGTCCACTATATCCTTGCAATACTTCTTTTCAAAGCTTTGCTCAGATTTATTGTAGACGCACAGCTTCCTCCCCAACTATTTCAGGTCTTTTAACTCTCTTTCCAAAGTGCTTTTCACCTTTCCCTCACGGTACTTGTGCACTATCGGGCTCTGGACGTATTTAGCCTTACGAGGAGTTTACCTCGCACTTTGGACAGCAAATCCC
>CAMPDV010002018.1:0-88486 GCA_946699065.1 Loxodes magnus | reverse complement strand
TGTAATTATTTAAATTAAACTAAAAAAATCCCAAAATTTATGCTATTTTTCCTATTTTTCAAATCACAATAATTGGTTCTTTTTATTTATTTCGCTATACTCTAGAAACAATATAGTAACTCTATTTTTATTCCTTTTCCTTTATATTATTTTATCTTCCCAATCTAAGCAGAATTCGCTCTTAAATAGTTTAATACTACTCTTATTCTAAAGGTTAGATCAGTGATAATCATCTTATTTAGCTTAGGTTCTTTATTATGAGGAAGATGTATGGAAACTATTATTACTTAGAGTTTATAAAGGATCTTAATATACTATCTTATTATTTATGAATCTAAACAAATAAAAGGATTAAAATACTTTTAATTACATTTTCTAGATATTCTTATAGAAAAATGCTCTTTAAAACTAAATAAAGTTTGAGCAAATGAGAAAGAAATAGAACACTTAAAACATCTTAGCTCTATTAACTAAATTTATACCAGCGATTCTTTAGTTAATTTTTAAATTTAAGTAATAATATTTAAACTATTAAGTTACTTTTAGATGACATTGCGCTATATTCTTTTTATAAATAAGAGGATTTACCTATAGAAGTAGATTTAATAAAAAGCACTAATAGAGATATAAATAGGGATATTATAAAAGGATTCCATTTATAATGAAAATGCTATATTAAATACAGTTCTTAACTTTGATTGCTAGAGATCTTAACTTTAGTTAACTAAATTATTATATTGCTAAGAATATATATCAAAAGCTATAAAATTAAAATAGATATTTTACATTTGTAGCAAACGCTGTAACCCTTGCTAATTAAAACCTAAAAGAATATAATAAACCAGTCTGAATTTATCTTTCTTTAGTTTTATTCTAAAATTACTTATATACCTTTATTCTTTCTTCGTAAATTTTGTACTTGCATAGATAAACGCATGATTGCTAGCATTGATCATAATAGGAATATAAATACACATAATTTTAGATAGCTAATACTATATAGCTAAGCTAAAATTTAATTTATTATAAACTTCTACCTGTCTATAGTGTATAAATAAATACATATTTGGGTCTTCAAATATTTATAAGTAGGATTTTTTATTTATATCAAATAAGCTTTTTATTCTCTAGTAATACAAATGATTATGTATTGTTTTAAATTAGATTTCTATCACTTGGATATAAGAAAATATTAAGATAATGAATTATCTTTAAATTACTAGGGCCTTAATTGTTATTGTAAAGGACTACTTCTGATTATACGTATGCTATATTAGTTAAATAAATTGCCTTTGTTATTAAAATTAAATATTTTTTATGCTTTTAGTGAATATCTATGCAAATTGCTCTTTTAAGCAGATTCTTTAACTTTGCAGATTGTTTTACTAATAAGTTTTCCTTCGGTTTATATAAAAATTGGAATAATTTGAAGTTATTAATCAGAATTAGTGAGTATAAACCCTTAAAAGGCTAAAAAAGCAATGATTAGAGTGTAAAGCTTAAAAAATAATAAGAGATGAGTTAAGTTGAATCCAAACATATATACAGGATGTTAGAATACTAATGATAATAAAGGATTATTTGTCTAAGATATATCGGAAAAGTTATATCATCTCAGGCAAGATTTATTGTTTATTTAAAATACACTCTCGAAAGAAATCTCGAGCATAGATAACTTAAACTATCAAAGATGAATCTGGTAGTAGTTTGACAGCAAAATTCCTTTTTTACAACTAAAATTGAGAACTAATCTAAATAAATTTCACCAAATCAGCAAGCAGGAAATTTCGAATGATATCTTCTTTGAATTTTGTTCAAAACCAAATTCAAAAATTTATATGCTTGCATAACTGTAAAGCAACTAGACTTGAAGATGAATATATTATCTTATTAGAAAAGTCATTAGTCAAGGATTAAAAAAGTTTCCAATTAATATTCTCAATAATATAAATAATTAGTTGCAGCATCTTAGTGATAAAAACGTAAAAATAGTATAAGTTAGAATTAAATTAAATTAAATTAAATAATATTCGCCTTTCAGCTTAATAAAATAATTTTTATGATATCACTCTCATTCTGAAACTCTTAGGTCTTCATTATTGTTTTTATTTGATTTTTTTTAGTTTAGTTTCTCTTCTTCTTTTATCTTTGTTCATTCTAAAAATAATTATTTTTTAAGTCCTCTTTATTCAAATATTACTGATGGATTTATTTTTCCCTCAATCATTCTTAAAATCAAGTTATTTATTAATGTTTTTGCTTTATGCTAGACCATGTTTTTTTAATCTTAAGATAAATATCTTCTAGGATTTATTTATTCTTTTTTGTTTCTTAAGTATAAGTTAGAAAGTTCTTTTTAGATTATTTTCAGACCTTATTTAAACTTAAAATAAATCAATAAATAACTTAAATCTTTTAGGTGTTTTCAATTTACTTTTGAATACTGGGATAAAGAAAGAAAAACAGACTTCTAGCGAAAAGCATTCGATAATTGAAGAAATATAAATAAAAATTAAGCATACGATAGATGGCTAAAATTTTAAAATACGTCCTAAAATAAAATTTCATCAATACTCTATCTTAAAATATTATACTCGAAAAATTCTTTATAAAACAAAATTCTTTGCATACTAACCTTTGTTCTTAAAAAAAGTCGAATGTTCAAGGAATAATTAAAAAATGCTTGATTGAATCCTTTTAATTTAAAAAATCTAAATTTTGCTTAATTTAACTTTAATTAGGCTAAATTTCTTTCTTCCAATTTTTCTAAAAATTATTTCTGCTCATTATGAGATATTTGCTTCTAATTAGAGTGATATCATTAGAATCTCACTTTTGAGATTAACTAATAAATAGATTTTTAAAAGTTAAAAAATTAGATTTAATTACAATACAATCTGCTTTTAGTATGTTTCATTAAATTTTACTTTTAAAGTCTTTCAAAAAGAATAAATCTGAATGATTTTGTCATATTAATTAGGTATAATTTAAAATTTTTATCTAACCCTCCACTTTAATTCTTCTGAATATTCAAATATTTCAATCAAAATTGAATATACTTATAGCAGCATTTTAAAATTATAATCTTATATAATACGAACTTATAATAGACACTGCTCAATTAAAAAAACTATTACGCAAGCTCTAAATCAGGCTTGTATAAAAGAGTTTTAATTCTTAGTTTTCTTTTCTTAAGAATATTTTAGATATTGTAACAAATACATTCAACACTCTATAATTTTTTAAACTACTAAGCTTTAACTATTTCTTTCATATTTAAAATCTGGAAAAATTAAATAGGGTAGCTTAATACAGCTATATTAGAACTATTTCTAAGTAAAATTTAAATTAGGATAATAATATCTATTTGCTTAGCTTTGATGAAGGTATTAAATCTACGTATTAAGCAAAGTTAAATTAAAAAATATTAGAATTATAGATTAAAAGAGCTAACTTAAAAAAGGGCTAATTTGATCTACTTTTATTAATATGCTATACAGTTACTATACTCATTATTTAAGCTATATCTAAATGGTTCTAAACACTTGTTGGTCTATTAATATCAATTTAAATTCTTCTAGATAGGAAATTTAATTATTTAGTTATTTATAACTAATATAGACATAAATTAATAAAATGTTCACAGAAAAGAGTGGAGACAATATATTTAAATAGTCAATAGAATGATTTAATATAAACTTGTTCCTCTAAAAATAAGGGATTAATAGAATGCCTAGTTAATTAGCTTTGTTTTACTCTAAAAAGATGCCTAGATAAAGGCAATCAATTAAAGTATAAATAATTAAATAAAGTAAGGGAAGTGAGGTTATTAAGCAATTTTTTAAGTATATAATAATAAATTAAATAAATAGAAAGTTATTAGAATATTAAAACCATAAATATAATAATACAGCTTAGATTCAAATTTATTATACATTAACAAGAAGGGATAGAAGATTCTAACCTTAATGATATTAAATAAAATCAATATAAATGATTGATAATTCTATCTGTATATAATAATTATTTTCATGTAATAAGCTATTGAAAAACATTGCTATAAAATTAATTAATTAGTTTTTATGCTGAAATTATTTAGTCTAAGTGATTTTTAATTCGGAGAAGTTAATCTAATACAAAAACAAAAATTAATTTTATATTTTTATATTTTTATCTTATGATAATAGCTATATATAAATCTACTTATTTAATATGATATTGGAAGATATTCCATTAAAACTACTTTTAAATCATTTATTCCGCTATATCATTCATAAAGAAGCATTTAAATTAAAAGATACCAAGAGTTTAAGTATCAGCTGCTTACCTTATGAGTTTATTTATTGATAGTCTGGCCTTGCTGAAAGACTAGATTATTATCTAAGAAAAAAGTTATATTTGTATCATAAATGAAAATTTACATTTAATAGAGGAAAAAGCTTAAGCTGAATTATAAAATTATATCTTGAGTATTTTGACTAGTGAAGTATATGCTGTGATACTACAATTTCATACTAAAATCCCTTTGTAATAATTGGCAAGATTCTTTAAGATCTAACCTTCAATCTTAAATTATAATCCTAATATTTTAAAAAGATTTAAGTATAAATTATAAGAGAATGTAGCATTTTATATTTTGGAAGCTATAAGCATTGCTTATCCTTTAAATAGCTAACTAAATAAGTTGAATTTTAATGAATGCAATAAGGAAAAATTTAATTTTAAGGTTTGAATTAAAAAAATGTCATATTAAACTAAGAGCCTATGCATGAGACAATGCATAGATATTTGAATTAATATACCAACTATAAAAATTTTATATTAAGATACAATCAAATTTAAATTAATTTAAATTGCTGTAAGGATAAATTTGAGACTGATATACATTTGCTAATTATATTAATATTATATTTAAATTACATTCAGATTATAGTCTGAACTTTGATTATTAATTAATAATTCTTTTATTATTCAATTTGGAGCATTAAAAGAGTAATCGTAGTCTTAATTAATTGGACTTTCTATTGCTTTAATAAAAGCCTCGCAGTTATCTTTTGCTGTACAGTTTAAATTTTTAGCTGAATATTCTCTTTTTTATTTCAACATGCATTGGTATAAAAATCTAATTTAATTTAGTACTTTATGAAAATGTATTTAATAACTCTTCTTTAATTTTAATTAAAGTATAAATTTAAATGTTTATAGCTTACATCGATAATACTAAAAGCTAAACTTAAGCTAAAACGCTAATCAAGCTAATTAAAAGAATTATTTAATCAATAAGAATCTAAATTTCTTGTCTGCTAATTCCATAATTCCCAGTTTCTATCTCCAATTTTTGTAATAAGCTATTCCTTTAATACTCTACTTCTATTTTATTTATTTAAGCTGACATTTTAAATTAGATGTATTTACTCTTTAATTAGTTAAATTCAAGCTTCCCGTTATAAAATGAGCAGAAGTTAATATAATACCTCAACAAGCGTATAAACCATTCCAAAATTGAAATCGAAGCTAAGCAAAGTAGTTGGTAAGGATCTATCAGATATTTCTGCACTTCATAAGTAACTCTTCCCAAATATAACCAGCAATGACCAGGATATCTCAAGGAATTTCAAGTTTAAATAAATTAATATACTTTAAGGTCTAAAATCTGAGAAATTTTAGACTTTGAAGCATTTGAAAGTTCAAAAAGTGATAAATTAATGAAAATAAATCACTCAACATAATTTTATAGTAGAGTCTAAAGATATTTAGTAGCCTAACTGGGGTTCTCTGCAAGAAATTAAAAAGTATCATTCTAATAAAAAAATTAAATAAAATCAGACTAAAAATCTCTAAACAAGTTTGTCTCAAGAAAACCTTTAATCCAATTAAGTTTTATAAGGTCAAACTCCAGCTCAAAAGAAGAAAAATTTGACCAATATTAAAGAAATAAAAAAGCCTTCTTAAACTCTAAGCAAATATTAGAAGGGCTAAAATTAATAAAAGTAGCAAAGCTAAAATTCAGAAAAATCTCTTCTAAAAGATTTAACCCTGATAAAACCTTATCGAGGGCGAAAAGTTCCTGTATTAAAATGTAAGTCTGGTTTAATGGATGAAAATAATTAAAAGCATATTCTAAAATAAAGCAAATCAATGGAAGATGAAAAATATGAAATAGAAAATAATTCTTTTCAATAAGAAACAAATTTCAAAAAAGTAAACTTAAGTGTTCCTTCTAGTTTAAACTAGTTCATTTCAACACAGTTAGAAATTATAAGTGAGGAAGAGAGTACATCTAATGAGTAAACAAATTAAAAATTATCTGATATTAGCAGTGAAATATCGTTATTCACAAATTTAGGCGAGAGTGAAAATGAAGAAAATCCCGGTTAGAAAGAAAACAGCTAGATTTAGGAATAGATGATATTACTATTCTTAAGTGTTTTCATTTTACTGTTTGCCTATTTATACTGGATATTAAAGGGCCAAGCTGACTAGTAAAAAACAAACGTTTGAAGTTTATTTTAATAATTATGTTTTTGTTTCTTAATTATTTATTTTCTTTACTTACATTGTTTTTATAAATGTTTGCATCTAAAAGTTATAAATTTAATTCTTTTAGCTAGGTATAATGCTTCTTTTAACTTCTACCTAATTAATTAACATAATATAAAAACCTTTTTTCAGCGTATTTCCATAGAAAATTAAAATAAATAAGATAAATCTGATGATCATTTTTTGTTTATCATGAAGTGAATTTTTTTTAATTAAGAAAGCTAAACTAAATAAAAATAACTTTTTTCATATGAAGATTGTTATTTAAAAAGTAAAATTATTTATTAAATCAAGACGTTAAAAATGAAAAACTTATTTTATAGCTAGATAAAAGCTAAGTAATTATTATTTTCAAGTAAGCAAAGATTTTCCTTTAAATATTTATTATTCACAAGTATTATTTTATAAAGTTATTTAACATTTTTTATAAATCTTATAATAATGGAAATTGTTCTGGATTGCTTTTTATTTAAAAGCTTTGTTTTTATATGTGATAAAGGAAAAATTCCTTGAATTATAGGTTTAAAATATTTAAAAAGGTTTTGATTTTCTTTGAATCTAGTTTAGATTATTTTGAAAGTTCTTTGCTCGTTCTTCTAATTCTAACTCTTTATTAATAATTAAATCTTAAAGAAGCATTTTCTCATTTAACTTAAATTGATAATCTCATTATATCTTAAAGTTATTTTAGATCCATAAAGGCATTTATAATAAAGCAAATATTGTTTAGATAAAATAAATTAATAATACTAGCATTTTAGTTTTGGTTAGGAGAATAGTTTAAGTTAATTTCTTCTATTATAAGATGAAGACTAGATACTCTAAAAATCTGGCATTAGATATTTATTTTAATAATTATCATACTTATAAAGCTAAAACATATTATTGACTAAGATAATCTACTAGAATCTTACAATATCATTATTCTATTCTCTTAACTTAAATTTCTTTATTTTATTCAATTAAATCAGCTTTTATACCTTTTGCTTTCAAAGTAAATTAAAAGTTATAGTGACCATTTTATTTTTAGTGCTAATTAAAATAATTTAAATGAAATACTAATAAAAAGGTTAGTTTCCTTATTATAACATGATATAATAATCCTCTTCATTATTCAATCTCTCTTATTAAAGTCTGAGTTTAAATTTTTTTCTCCTATCTATCAGATTTTAAATTTAAAGTGATGCTTTTAATTTGTATTATAAAAAGGAAGGAAATTAAATAGTTTATTAATTTGATTATAGCTTTAATCTAACTTCGCGGTTTATGAGTAGAATTATTATTTTAGGATTTAGTCACATGCTTAAAATATTTTTTAGGCTTATGGTTATGATACACAATTTAAATGATTGCTTTATTATAATATTTCCTTTAAAATTTAAGAGAAAATAGATATAAATCAGGCTATTCTAAAAATTAGTTTTACCTTCTTTAAAATGATTTGTCTCAAGTAAATCATTCATACTCTAAAAGCTTTATAATAATTAAAATCATTATCTGAACTTTCTTGCTTTTTTTTGCAAATTTTCTTCTTTAATTTCTAATTTAGTTTTGCAATTTAGATCTTTTCAGATCTTCCCAAATATGAAGTTGATTATGTTTTGAGTTTAATTAACTGTTTTATAATAATGGAACTATGACATGCAAATGATTCTTTATAAATATCAGGATTCCTATATTTGAAATTGACTGATTACTATCAAGAGAATGTGTTAATTTAAATTATGTTTTTTCTTTTTAACGTAAAGAAACACTTAGAAGGATTGCAAAGCATCGCAATCTCCTTTAAATTTTTTAGGCAACCTCATCATATATCTGAAACAATTGTAATCTAGACAAGAACATTACGCAGTCATTTAGGGTAAGCATAAAAACAAATATAAGAAAAGTATCAAACTAATATGAAGCTCTATTTTAGATAAAATAAGCTAAATAGTAATATTAATTTAAAAATAGATTGAACATTTATCTTAGGCGAAAAAAATCATTATGAAAAATTATTGCAAACATAATATCATTCTTGATAAATAAATCAAACCTAAAATATAGAGATCTAATTTAAAATAAAGTGAACTAAGGGTTCTAAAAATTATTTTAATTCAATAAGAGTTTTAAAAATAAAAAATAGATTGATTTCAATCAAGATTGATCATTTTCTATAATCAGGCACTTTAAGTATATGAATTATATATAAGCCTTTTTTATTTAATTGGATTTTTTCCCTTCTGCAATAATTTTTTATTTGATTTAATAAAAAAGATAATCAGAACTCTAAACTTAGTTATATAGCATGTTAAAAAATAATTATAAAACAGATAAGTGATATCTATTATGACTTAAGTTCCTAAAGCCTTTATATTTCTTTTATTATGACAAATATGTTTATCATAAAAGTAAAATATATAAGCAATCTTTGCTCTTCTTTTTCTAATTAAAGTATTAAATTATAATAAAACGTTTTCACTTTTATCTTACAGAAGCATCTGCTTTATGCACTTAATAGTTTATTTATGCTCATTACATTGAAAATAAATAAATTTAATTTTTTTTATTGTATATTTACATCAGAAAAAGCATGCTCTATTCATTTATTAAATGCTTATCTAAATTAATTACTAAAATACCTTTATCATTTTAAAGTTTTCAGATTTTTAATTATATTTAAATCTCTTTTCTATCCTATACATCTTTAACCTTAATGGTTTTCATTATTAATTTTAATAAATATAGATCTAGTCATTCTTTTGTACTAGTATATTCTTAAGATTAAATTTTGCTAAGAATTTAATGTAATACATTGATTATATTTTCTAAGCAAAGCTGCTGAATTTTTATAGGTAGCCATAATACTATGCTAATTATAAATAAAGCATGCTTAGATGATTTATGATTAGCTAGTAATAGATAACCACAGCATTTATTCTATTTTTCTTTTCGTCATAGTTAGCTCTTTTGCTTAATTTCTCTATAATCTCAGAATTACTTAGAATTAAAGTACATACTCTATTAATCACAATATAGCAACTTTATTTTTACTCCTATTTACTTTAATGAAAATTATCTTAGTAATCTAAGTAAAATTTCACTTAATTCCTAATTTAATTCACTGCTGATAAAAAATAAGTAAGATAGATATCAAAAGTGGCAGCTTCCCTGAAAAAAGTTAAGACAGAATCTATTTTCATAAAAAGTTATCTGATATTCTACTGCTTTAGTTATGATTAAGTCATAGAAGGTTCATCTAGACTTAATCATAAATAAGTTAAATTGCTAATAGATTAAGGTACTTTATCTTGAGTATAGCATCAAATATTATTAAAAACTATGCTCTTAAGATACTTTATGTAGATCTCTATCCCTGTATCTTGTAAGAGTTAAATGAGATGGTAAATTTTCCCTTAAATAGTTTAATAATACTCTTCGCCTAAATTTTTAGAATATTGATTTTCATATTATGTAATTTAAATTCTTAAATATGAGGAAAATATATGGAAATCATTATTCAGTAAAGTTTATAAAGATTCATAATTAGCTTTAATCAAAATTTTCATATTTAAATACGCAAAAATTAAATCAGAAGGCTTAAATATCCATATTAGAACTTTTTCTAAGCAAAATTTAAATTAGGACTGTATAATTAATTACTTTAATTTATTGAAAAAACTTAATAGTTACCCTTTCAGTAAAAAAGCAAATTCAAAATAGAGTTAAAAATCAAATAGGTTAAAGTCAATCTATAAAAAGGAATTATAATGATCTACTTTTATTAATATGCTATAAAAAAAATGGTTGAAGGTTTCAAGTCAGGTTTCTATATCTCCTCTTCCTAAACCTAAAAGGAAGGGAGGAAGCAAGAAACAAAATCTTAATAATCTTAACAATCTTCTCTATCACAACCTTAACCAATACTGAACTAACAACTTGGAATCTAACAAAACGAACGAAAGCCATCCTTGAAGAATATACACACGGAAACTCCAACCTCAAGCGAGAAACCGAGGAAACAGATGAATTCTGTTCTCCACCAGGAGGTATCAAAGTACAAACCTTCTGGCCAGATGAGCATGGAGTAGCTCATCAAAGTGGTACTGAACCTCCTGGAAGAGGTCAAGAGATTGAAGAAGGACAATAATATGCTGATGGCAAAGCTAGACCTAGCAGAAGGAATTGAGTCAAGACTTATGTCCTAGGAAAGAGATCTTAACGCCTTTTGGAATTTCTCACAAAGTCAGATTAGTGAATCCTAAAATTAGCTTTAGAAACAGACTGAACTGGATAACAGACTTGGAAAAGTAGAAGAGAAATTGTAAACTTTTAAGAAAGAGTAAAGTGAAACTGGTGCTATACAAATGGAAATTGAAGCCTAGAAAGAGCAAACAGATCAAGGAAAATAATTTAAAATAAAAAAGAAATGTTTCTGCTGTGGAAGCGTATGACATTTTTATTGGAAGTGTTAGAAATTCTAATAGAAATAAAGAAACTATTGGATAAAAGAACAAAAAAAGAAGAAAAAAGAAGAAGCAATAATGAAAAGAATGTATTGCAACCCAGATGGTTCAATATACAAGATCAAGATGGAACCATATCAAGTAAAAGGAAGGAAAACCTGGAGAAACCCGAGTTTCCTAATCTCGCTAAAATTGGACGTCCCAAACATTTATTTTTAACAGCAGGGAGCTCGAACTGCTGTCCTCCTGACGGGGTTGGAAATCCCTAAAACGGAAAACTCAAAATTAATATTATTATTATTATTATTAATATGCTATACAGTTACTATACTCATTATTTAAGCTATATCTAAATGGTTCTAAACACTTGTTGGTCTATTAATATCAATTTAAATTCTTCTAGATAGGAAATTTAATTATTTAGTTATTTATAACTAATATAGACATAAATTAATAAAATGTTCACAGAAAAGAGTGGAGACAATATATTTAAATAGTCAATAGAATGATTTAATATAAACTTTTTTCTCTAAAAATAAGGAATTAATAGAATGCCTAGTTAATTAGCTTTGTTTTACTCTAAAAAGATGCTTAGATAAAGGCAATCAATTAAAGTATAAATAATTAAATAAAGTAAGGGAAGTGAGGTTATTAAGCAATTTTTTAAGTATATAATAATAAATTAAATAAATAGAAAGTTATTAGAATATTAAAACCATAAATATAATAATACAGCTTAGATTCAAATTTATTATACATTAACAAGAAGGGATAGAAGATTCTAACCTTAATGATATTAAATAAAATCAATATAAATGATTGATAATTCTATCTGTATATAATAATTATTTTCATGTAATAAGCTATTGAAAAACATTGCTATAAAATTAATTAATTAGTTTTTATTCTGAAATTATTTAGTCTAAGTGATTTTTAATTCGGAGAAGTTAATTTAATACAAAAACAAAAATTAATTTTATATTTTTATATTTTTATCTTATGGAAATAAAATGGTGGAAGGTTTCAAATCAGGCTTCTATACCAACTCTTCCTAAGCCAAAAAGGAAGGGAGGAAGCAGGAAGCCAAGACTTAATAATCTTCTCTGTCTTAAACCTAATCTATATTGAACTAGCAACCTGGAATTTAGCAAGAAGAGCGGAAGCAAGCATTGAAGAAAGCCCATATAGATACTCCAATCTCAGCTGAGAAACCGAGGAAACAGATGAGGTCCGTTCTCCACCAGAAGTATCAGAGTACAAACCTTCTGGCCAAATGAGCATGGAATAGCTCATCAGAGTAGTGCTAAACCTCCAGGAAGAGGTTAGACAATGACAAATTAATGGAAAAGCTTGACCTAGCTGAAGGAATAGAGTCAAGATTTATGTCTTAAGAACGAGAACTGAATGCTTTCTGGAACATATCGTAGGATTAACTAGCTAATCCCAGAATTAGCATTAAAATCAGACTGAATTTGACAACAGACTTGAGAGACTAAAAGAGAAACTAAATGATTCAGAAAGGCGACCCAATGCTGATTGAAGAAATTGACAAGAACTTGAAGAAGATCAAACCAATCAAGATTGTAAAAAGATGCTATTATTGCAATTCAGAGAGACACTTGTGAAGAAAATGCAAGGAATTCCTGAGCTTCAAGAACCAATACTGGGAAAAATAGAGAAAGCAATAAGCACAGAAAAGAAAGGCTATGAATGACGGAAATTGGAACCATTTATAAGAAGAAATTTTCGCGGAAAGCATGATGGAACTTGTCATAACAAGATCAAGTGGATGTGAGAGGAAAAACTTTTAAACTTTTTGATTTAATCCCGGAGCAATCCGGTGATTGGCGGGAAGAGGTGAAATTCTTCAAAGATCGCCTAACTTAATATTAATCTATAATCTATTTTTATCTTATGATAATAGCTATATATAAATCTACTTATTTAATATGATATTGGAAGATATTCCATTAAAACTACTTTTAAATCATTTATTCCGCTATATCATTCATAAAGAAGCATTTAAATTAAAAGATACCAAGAGTTTAAGTATCAGCTGCTTACCTTATGAGTTTATTTATTGATAGTCTGGCCTTGCTGAAAGACTAGATTATTAGTTAAGAAAAAAGTTATATTTGTATCATAAATGAAAATTTACATTTAATAGAGGAAAAAGCTTAAGCTGAATTATAAAATTATATCTTGAGTAATTTTGACTAGTGAAGTATATGCTGTGATACTACAATTTCATACTAAAATCCCTTTGTAATAATTGGCAAGATTCTTTAAGATCTAACCTTCAATCTTAAATTATAATCCTAGTATTTTAAAAAGATTTAAGTATAAATTATAAGAGAATGTAGCATTTTATATTTTGGAAGCTATAAGCATAGCTTATCCTTTAAATAGCCAACTAAATAAGTTGAATTTTAATGAATGCAATAAGGAAAAATTTAGTTTTAAGGTTTGAATTAAAAAAATGTCATATTAAACTAAGAGCCTATGCATAGATATTTAAATTAATATACCAACTATAAAAGCTTTCTCTTTTAGAAAATCTTTTTACTTAAAGTTAAACTTTTCTATCGAGGTTTCTATATAATAAATAAATAAATAAAAATGATTATAGAGCGCGTAGAACCTCATTGGCGCGCAGTTATTTTAATATTAATATTTAATATTAAGAAAATGTTCTCATGTTTCTTGTTAAAATTCTAGAGGTCAGATGAGTCATGTCAGCTTCTCCAAATGGGGAATCTTCTTATTAAAAATTATTCTAAAATCTTGATTCAAATGCTCAGTTTTCTTGAATAAGGTCCAAATAAGAGATAGTTATTAAGTCAGTAATTAGAAGGTCCGTCAGTCAAACTTTCATACTGCTAGAGAGAACCTTCAGGGTAAGTTAGTTATGTCTCAACGGAGCTTATCCACCCTTTCCCGTGGTGGCATCTAGTGTGAGATTACTCGAAATGTAGTATACACTGCACCAGATAGCCTACTAGTTTGGCTGACGCGGCCGACATCCATTTTATATATTATAATAAAATTAATAAGCTATCTCTTTCCTTTAAGGAATAAAAGGAATTAATAAAGAAATTGTTTGACTTCAATTTATAATCTGTAAATAAATAAAATTATGAAATTTCTTCCTAGCTTCATAAAAAAGATGCTTTAGATGAAAAGACTATTTTACTTAAATAACTCACTAAATGTGTTTAGAAGATTCGCTTTAATAGCTTATTCTTTTATATCTCGATAACTTGGCTTCTATAATTTTGTAATTTAAAGTTATTAAGGAATTTTATTATTTATAATTATTAATAATATCTTCCTTTATTTTAGTTAGTCATTATTTTATCTCTAAAAATCTGAAGCTAGATTAAGAAAATAATTTGCTAGTATATGTATCCAATACTTTGCTAAATTTTATTGATTCGTCTGCTTAGTTTCATAGGCTTTATATAATTAAATTACATCTATGTAAGTCTTAATCTTTCACTTTTATACATTAGGAATTTAACTTTTAATATTGTTTTTTTAAATAAGCCTTTAATTAAATCTAGCATAAGTTTAGTTTTAATTACTTAAATTTCCTTTTTAATTCAAGCTCCACTCTCGCCTCGAGCTTTCTATGGAACATTTATAAGTTCCTATTATGAAATAAAGCTTACTCCTAATAACTCCTATTGAAATGATTAACTGAGATTTACATGATATAGAATAAATAACCATTATTAATTAAATAATGTGAAATTACTATTGAAGAATATTCATTTTATTTAATCTTGCTTGAAATTCCTTAAATCAATTAAATTATCTTTATTATTATATTAAATGGTTTTAAGTAATTGAAATAGCTTATTAGATATTTGCCTTTTCTCAAATGAAGATTCAAATATGAAAAGTTTTGAATTTTTATGCTTACATTATAAAATTAGAAAGTAGTTCAAGGGTTTTTTCTGATAAATGACAAATGTCGCATACCAATTTCTGATTTTTCTAGTAGTTTTCTTGATTGATGGAAGTAAGGAGTGTCCATTCTCTGAGTTGATGCTTTAGACATAAAATTCCAGCTTTATCTCAGGACTCGTCCTGTCAAGTTCATGCTATTTTATATTGTGCTATTTTAAGTACTTGCTTAATCATTTCTACTTGATAAAGGTTATTAACTACTGTTAAAGCGAGCTTACTTCAGTTTTTCTAAGCTTGGATTTCTTCTAAAACCTGATTATTGATCAGATCTTCTATAACTTTATTAGTTCAACGCATTATTTTAGGGATTTTTCGATATCGAGAGTCTTCTTATTGCTCTTATAAAGTGAGATAAAGGAAGACCAGAAGTCTAAGTACTTGATTCTGTTACTTAAATTCCCTTATAGTTTATATAAGAATATTTTTATTAAGCTTTTTAAGTGATCAATGATCTTTACTTCATAGGAGATTTAAGCTTTGGAGTTATTCGCTTACATTTATGTTCAGTTTCCAAATCTTCTCCGCAGTTTGTGCATTGTTCTTTTGTCATTTCTTAGGTCTACTCTTTGGTTGTTTCTTTTAGTTGCTCCTTTATTTTCTTACTTATTGAGATTTTGAGATCATTTTCTTGCTTCTTTTTAAAAAGCTTTTAAGTAATCAATTTATGTTCTTAACTTTTAGGCTTTTTAGCTCTTTTACTTCCATTTTTTATTGGCAAAAGTCTTTCCAGCTATTTTTGACTGAGGTTGTCGTCAGAAGGACAAGAATCTGATCCATCACTTTCTGATTCACAGGAATCTTAACTATCTTCTTAGCTCATAAGTAGTTCTTACATTAGTTCTCTTTAACTAGGTAAATTAAATTTCTTTATTAACTGCTGTGCAATTTACTTGCCATCTATATATGTAAATACTTCAGAGTTACCTTCTACAGTAGCTTCTGAAGTTTGCTGAGATTATTCTTTAATCATAGGTTTTTAATTAAGTTCTAGCTCAGGTGGTATTTGTCTTTTTTACTCTGATATTATAAGAAGAGTCAAGCAAATGGACTTCCCTACTTCTTGCAATTGATCACTATTAATATGCAGATTCTTGAAATTTCCGTAATCTGAGCCACAAAATGAAGATTCTATTGTAAAAGTGTTATTACATTGGAGTTCCTAAAACAGAGTCATTCTCAATGTTGATTCTTTACTCTTTTGCATACTAAATCTAGAGTTCTGAAAACTGAAAAAAGGAGATATTTTGCTGAGTAGAAAGGGAAAATATCTAGTTGCTTAGGGGTTATCTTTTATATTGTTTCCATAGCCAAATACATTTTTCTTCCTGGAATGTCCGTGGAAATCTATAATTAACTCTAAATGATATTCCTTTGCGAAGTTCTTACAAAGCCTTTTAGCATAGTAAACTTCAGGATGCAATACTTTAGATGGGTTTTTTCACCTTCTGTTTAAATCTGCACCTGCTAGAGAGCAACGATAATTTCCGTTAATGACTCCATCAATGTTAATCATTGGAATTACTTTGAATACAAATCTGTCTCTGAGTATCTAAGCTTCACTTGAGTTTCCTGTTAAGAAATCAATCACTCCTTTCATCATTCAGCTACTATTAGATTCACCGGGATGAGCTCTACTTTACATAAACACACCAGCTTTCATCTTTCTTTTTTCCCTTTACATAATAGGATTAGTAATAGTCAAATAGTCAAATCGATTTCCTGCTAGAGTTCTACATAAAACAGTTCTAGCAACAAAAGTCCTTTTAATGTAGTCATTTTCTATATTTTGCAGATCGTTAATAAGATCGGAGTAAGTATATGGATAGCAATAGGCTAAGTGTAGAGTGTCATTATCGTATAGGATGTCAATTACAAAAGTAAGAGTATAATAAAAATTATCAATCCTATTCCCTCTTCTATACCCATTACAAAAATACTTTATCTTTCTTCCAGCTCTAAACCATCCTTAATTCGATCTCTTATGTTCTATTTCGCTATGAACTAGTATTTTCATCCCTTCATTGAATAAAGAATTTGGCTTTTAGAAGTTCATTATATTGAATTTGATTGATTCTCCCTTTCTGGCATTTTAGATTGAGAAGTAAAATCATTGGGTATAACCTTTTGTGTTTATATCTACTTGTAAGAGTAAGTTGTATTCATATTATTTAACTTTTACTGCTGTATCTAAGTTTCCACTTTCAAATCTAGATTCAAATATCAAAGTTCTATCTGTGGGGCCTTTAAGACGATAATATGGAGGTAGCTTTGAGAAATCAGGCTTTTGTTTATAATCCTTTGTAATAAGCTCACGTATATTGCATAGATAATCCTTCTAATTTTCCATTCTTTTATAAACCACATTACATTAAGTAGCACCAGCTACTGCCAATAACAACTCCTATTCTTTTATTAAACCTTTAAACATTCTCATAGGATCAAAATTAGATTCAATTTCTCCAATTGGTTGAACGGGTTCAATTCCTTAAAAACGTATTGAAGGAAATATCCTTAAATTAGTTCCACATCTAGGTCATTCTGGTTCAATACAACCTTCAACAAGAGGTAAAGGAGGGCTTATATGCTTTAAGTAATCAAATACAAATTTGGACTTATTTCCCTTCTGATTTTCTAGTTAATTCTAAAACTCCGATACTTTCTTAGAACTTAAATTTAACATTCTTGACATTTTAAATTTTACAATTCACTCAAATCTACCTTTAAAAATAATTACTATTATCTATCTCTCCCAAACGTTTAATCAGTATATTTAATTTTAGCAGGACTATCCAAAATTATATATGCATATCCAATAGAATATTACGAACTTAAAATTTCAGGATTAGAAATCTAATTTCTAAATTTCGATTTTTTCAATTTGCGTTTTTAGATTACTAATAAAATATTACTGTTGAAATGAAATATAATGTAGAGTATAAAAATATCAAAGGTAGGAATATAAGTAATAATGCTTAAGTTATTTCACATAAAATAATTTTCTAATTTAGCTGCTTTTGATTACTACTAGCAGCTACTTCTTAGAAATTCGTAATTAACTAATTTAAGTTATTTACTAGATATTGATTAAATATAATTTGAATATACCCTTTAACTTTGATTACTTTTATAGGTGATGAAAATATTTTAAGCTAGTGAAATGAATTTTATATATGATTTTTATTTTTTGTATCACTGAAAATTTTATTTCAGAATGTCTAGTTAAGTATGTCTTTAAATTAAATTGATGTCATTAGAACCAAAATATAGAAATAAAGGAAAGAGGGCGAATATTTGCATTCATTAAATTGAATTTCTCTTTCCTAGTTTTAAGATCTTAAGCTTAACTATATATTTCAATATTTTTAAATAGGATAAAAGTTAAAAGTGCTAACCTCTTTGTTTATTATTCCTTGGAAAATAGGAAATTTTATATAGGAGATAACTAGACTGAATATTTTTTTCCTTCTCCTTACTATTTTCCTTTAAGTTTATATTCTTATATACTTATATCTAAAAAGGGAGAGTAATAGCAATATAAGTAGCAGAACTTATTCTTTAATAGTTTTTTGCTTATTTAAAATAAATAAAATGAAGTTATCTTTATATTTATTTCCTCTAATTTCTATTTTTCTCTTTCCCTTAATTTTAATATGCTTTTTAAAATCCTAGTTTAATTAATAATCATTTAAAATATTCTTTTATTTCCTTAGCGCATACTTTTTTTAGCTTTTAAGAAGGTTTATTTCATCTTAAAATCTGAGTAATATACTTTCAATCCCTTTCTTATTAATTAGTAATATAATCCAAAGATATTGTTTAAGGTATTAGTTCTTATAGATTTATTATTAATTTTGATAAATTTAGTTAACTTTTTCTCAAGCTCAGTTTGATCTCTAATGTACCCAAATATAAAAATGACTATTAATATCATTAAATAAAATGAATAAATAGTGCTTATCTACTTGCAACACACTTGTGCATTCTAGATTTTAACTATATTCTTTTATCTTATATTAAAATATAAAATTTATTAATACATACCTAGGCTCTTAATTATAACCATAGAACTAGTTAAAGAGACTTAGAAATTGTTATAATAATACAAATTTATTGTATATAAGCTGTATAAGCAGAAGTGGTTATATTCATTGATTAGTTAAAAAACGTTCTGATGATTCTGTTCAAATAGCAGAATAAAATGTTTCGATGCTTATTTTCAAAATTATTAACCTAAGGCTATATATGCAGAATTAATAGTAAAGCTATCATAAACTTGTTAAATGAAAATCAATTATTTATAATTAATTTTTTATGATTCACTGCTTCTTTAAATGATTCTTATTTATCTTAATTGAAATGAATAAAATAAAGAGTGACTAACTTCAAATTTCATAACTAAAGGCCTTTTTAATTTTTGTTAATAAAATTCTTATTAAAAATTACCAAATGGGGAAGATGATAATTCTATTAAGGTATTTATTACAATCTTTTTAAGTTTTGCTTAAGCTTCTTTCATCTAAAAAGTTCTTAATTTTTTAAAATTTGATTTGTATTTTGATATATCTTCTTCAAAAATCAGACTAATATACATATATCGGTTAAGCTCAGGCTTTAGCTCTTTATCATTAGATTATTTCCTCATTTACATAAATAGAGCAATTATCTCAAAGTGCTCTTCCCTTATTTTTAGTTTAATTTATTAAATTAATATAAAGCTATCAATTATAAGTAGAGCAAGCAATCTAGATTTCCAGCTTGATAATTTTTATTCTATTAATGAGTATTTTAAATGATAATCTTTTAATGTCTAAATGGGTTTTTAATGTTTTTGCTTCTAATAATTAGCAGAGTTAATGATTT
This sequence comes from Loxodes magnus, assembly GCA_946699065.1. Lineage (NCBI taxonomy): Eukaryota > Ciliophora > Karyorelictea > Loxodida > Loxodidae > Loxodes > Loxodes magnus. Next base: position 68,666 of record CAMPDV010002018.1, on the reverse strand, counting down.
AAGATAAGTTTCGTATTTTTGTTTAGCAGTTTTCTGGTTAACTCGAATTTAATGATCTCCTTCCTTCTATCTACTTTAATCCTTTTATAATACTTGCTTATTAGTATTTAATTAGATTTAAACAAGTGAATATTAAATTAGTATTATGAAGCAAAGAGAAATAAGAAGGCTTTAAAATAGAAGTATAATATAGAAATAGAAAGAATGAAGATAGATGATAAGAAGAAAGCTCTTTCATTATTATTTTTAGTTATATGTAATTCTGGAGTTGTTGAGGAGTGGCATAAAGGATATATTAGCTTTATCTATTGTATAATAAAAAATGGAGGCTTAGAATAAAACTTTTAGTAAAGCAATTGTTCGCACTCCTTGCTAAAATATAATAAATGGCATAGCAAGTTAAAATTTAGGACTACCTGATTATGAAAAGGCTTTATAATAATTTGCTTAATATGTGAAAGCTTTAGAAAGTTGTGGCGTTGAAGTTACTACTCTGCCTCCTAATGAGGAATTTCCTGATTCGGTTTTTATTGAAGATACTGCTGTTGTTACCAAAAATTTCGCTATCATTTCTAACCCTGGAGCTGAAAGTAGAAAAGGAGAAGTTTAGGAGGTTAAATAGCTCTTAAGCAATATTTATCCTCAAGAAAAGATGAGGTAAATATAAGCACCAGGAACTCTTGATGGAGGAGATATTATGCAAGTAGATAGTCATTTTTTTATCGGAATTTCAAATCGAACAAACTACGAAGGAGCTAAATAACTGATAAGCTTTTTGTAAGAGTTTGGAATGGATGGAACAATTGTTGAGCAAAAAAAATTACTTCATTTAAAATGTGGAATAAGTTATCTAACGAATCAGGTATTAATAGGACTTTCTGATATTGTAAACATGGAACATTTTTAAAAATACGAAAGGATAGAAGTCAAGGATGAAGATTGACTAGTTTGCAACTTACTATCTATTAATGGGACAGTAATAATGGCATAAGGATTTCCTAATGTGAAACTTGAAATTTAGAAACTAAACATGCCAATAATTGAACTTGATAATTCTGAATTTAACAAAGTAGATGGGTCGCTAACATGTCTTTCTTTGAGAATCTGAAACATAAATCTCATTTTATAAAAAACTTTTAAAGCATCTAATACTAAATAAATACATTAAATACTCTTTTATCTTTTTTCATACTAAATACATAGTTGAACTCAATAAACAATTTTAAGGTTTACATTCTCTTACTTATATTTAACTTTGAGTCCTTGCAGTATGTTTATTATTAACTCTTATCTTAACTAATGTATATATTGTAATTTTCACCTGGTTTAAATTCTAAATTATCTGCTTTGCTACTAAATTTGTTTCATAGTACATAACTACAATGTAACTAGGCTAGTGATAATTTTAACTTCTCCTGAATAAATACCGGGGATTTTAGATTTATTACTAAAACTATTTATATTCTTAATAATTTATTAGGGATTATTTAATAAAAGCTATAGGGTATATTAGCTACAATGCTATTTAGTATTGTAAATAATTAAGATTATATATAATTAAAAATACAAGCATATCCTAATAATTTATTCATCTCTCACATGTATGTAAAAAACAACTTTAATCAGTTTTATTATATCTTAATAAAAAAGCTACATTATAAAGAAAATAGTAAAAAGCGTACTAGCTTGTATAAAATACAGCTTAAGAAGTTTGTTATCTATAATTATCAATAATAAAAGAGAAATTTAAGTATTATTTAAGTCATATTAGCTATATATAAATTTATTTGTTTAGATATTAGCATATCAATATAGGCTCCAATAAAATCTATATTATTAAGATAAAATCCCTAAGTAGTAAACCTAACAATCTAAGAAACTCTTTATTTTATTATTTCTGCTTTAAGTTCTAATTAAAAATACAGCATGAAGTATTTGTTTATAAGACATAAAGTATTATAGTACTATATTCATATATTAAATTGAAAATTGAACGCTTTTTAGTAATTAATAGATAGAAATATATCAAGTTAAAGCTAATATTTAGTTCAACACATATACCATATATCCATGAGCAATAATTAAGCAATTCTTTTTTGTTGAAACTTTAAGTTAATTAGATTCTGAAATTTTGGTCTTGCAAAAATTTGATTTTTCTCTTTAAGTACTATAAAGATTTTCTAATTTTGAAGATATAGCTCATATATGAAATTTTTCGAAACTATAATCAAATTTAGGTGATATGAATATATTAATTTTAATTATAGTTAAGATAATCTAAAATAGCATCACTTAAAATTTATTATTATGAAAAATAGTTCTAATTACTTATTTATTTTCAGTCAGTAAAGCCTATTAACTAATAAAGTTATTTTATTCTAAGATTAAAAAATTCTTTTAGATATATTTAATTAAATTTCTATGTATCTAATAGCCTAAATTTCTCTATATCATTATAAAAATTAATTAGATAATATAAGTTCTTAAGTTATGTATCTCTCGTTTTTAATATTAAGCCTTTATAATAATTTTTGTATTATTAACTAGCTTAAGATTTTATTTAGAGAAGACAAATATTTTATATAAATAGATAATAAATTTATTTATTTAGTAAGTAAGAACTAAATTTGAAATTATTTGAAATTTAAGTTTGCTTACTCAGGTCAACTTTAAAGCGTTTTTCACATTCTTCTTTTGAAGTACTGACTGTATTATCTGTTTCTTTGCTACTTTTTTCTTTTTAGCTTTGACTTTTTTGGTCTCACTTATGTTTTTATCAATTTCTTAGGTTTGATCTTCTTCAATTTGCAAATTATTATTTTCTTCTAAGTTGTTTTGGTCAAAAACTCCTTAAAGGCTTTTTAGCTGACTATATGTCTAATCTAACTCCGTTTTACAGTTATTATAAAGTTAAGAAACTTGCTCGAACTTATTTTTATACTCATTTTACTCTATAATCTCTTAATCTTGAGTACCTTAAACTTCTTATTTTTCTTACGCAATCTTTTAATTCTGGTCTGAAATCTATTAGATATTGAGTTCAAGGTCCATGACTTTTTATCTAGTTTATTTAACGATTTGCTTATACAAATCTTCTTTATCTGATACTTCTTGAATTCCTAGAATTTCTTATACTCCTTTGAAGAATTCTTAAAGCTACTCGTTTTCATTATATTTACTTTTGAGATTATAATCTTCTCTATCTTCTTCAGGATCTTAAACAGAGTTAACATCATTTTTCTTGCTCTTATTAGATTATTCAGAAATCTATATTTTCAAGCTTTGATATCCTTAGATTTTTTACTAATCTTTTTATTGCTAAGTATTCTAAGTACTCTTCTTACTTTTTCTCGACTAAGAGTTGGAATGTTGTTTATCAGAGTTGACACTATCTTAAAGTTGGTTCTAATTAATTTACTTTTATAAAACCGTAAGCTAATTTTATAGCTTTTTATTAGTCTTTACCTAAACTTCTAAATTCTTAGATGCTAGTTCGCATTAGTTATTTATTGAATTTAGCAATTCAGATAGTAATTGGATCTGTTTAAGGACTTCAACTAAAGTCTCTTAATCCTTAGAGTAAGCGGTTACGTTTTGCTAATACTACTGCTCAATTAGAGTAGTTAATTAAGACTTTTGAGATTATAGCTTTGCTTCAAACAGAGGTAGAACTTAGACTTTTTCCTTCACATAAGATTCCTTTTTTAATTCATTCTGCTATCTCTCTTCTGATAGTAGAGAGACTATCTAAGCGATTTGCTTTTTACTAGCCTCAAATTTATTATCTCTTCTTATGGGAGAAGGAATTTTAGTTTCGCTATAACTTGAAGATTCTCTTTTTGATTAATTTCCTCTTTTGACTTATCTCTTCAACTAAGACTTTGCAATATGATCTTCAGCTTCTTTCTTTTTCTTAGCAATATCCATAAATATAATAATAAAAATAGGGAAACAAAATGCAGGAATATAAATTAAAGCATATTAATTTTCAGTCGCGATGCACTCTTTTCACTCTAACACTAATCTACAATTATAGACTTACTTTGAAGTAAATATCAGCTATCTAAAGCTGTATAAGTAGATTTCTTACTATTCCTTATATCATTAATGCTGTCGAGTAAAATTTCACTATATGATCTAAATTTAAATAGAGGGAAAAACCAGAATTTTAGGTAACTTGATAAAGATAAGGGTTTAAATATATACGAGTATATATTCCTAGAATATAGCTAAATTCAATAGCAAGTATCACAAAATTAATTATCTTTAAAGCTTCTTAAAGGTTTATTAAACAAAGGGCTTTTATAAACTAATACAAATACTATGTAAATGTACCTAATGATAAGTATATTTAGGGATGCTTATTTATATAGCTTAGTTATAGAAGAATCCAATCAGTTTAAGTATAAGCTCAAATGCGCAATGCAACTAATAATATTCTTGATAAATAGGATAAAATTATAGAGGTGTATAAAGCTCTTAGCTTATTATTCTGGATATAATTTTAAAATTAAATATCAGGAAAGAAATAAAATTTTAGATTAAAATGAAGAATTTATAAGCTTTAAGATAAAGCTTTTATGCTTTATTTTCTAAATAAAGTAAACAAGTTATACCGATTTCCCTGAAATGAAGAAACAAATTTTATAGTTGAATTAAGAAACTAGATAGCTAGGAGTATATAGAAATAGAAGTTTAAGTAACTTTAAATTTTTATAATATTAGAGTAATAAAATAATAATTATGCTATTAGTTGCATAAGTAGAATAAGAGAAGATATACTGACGGAATTTATGCAAAGTGGATTTAAACTAGCTTCAAATTTGAGGGATATTCTTCCTCTTATGCTTTGTTAGTTTCACTACCTATTACTGAGCTCATTAGCTTATTATAACTTTCCCAAATATTAGCTACTAAGTATATGTAGATAGCTATTAAATCCCTCTTATTTGGTATTAAACTTCTTATAAGCCTTTTAAGCCCCTTTTTTATGAATAGATACTTGATTTATCAATTAACTTATTAATAATCAATAATTTAATCTAGAGTCAAACTACTTAAATTTAAAAAACGTTTAATTTAAAGAATAGGAAGATTTAACGAAGTTTTATAATATAGGGTTAGTTACAAGGTATGGACATATTTTAGGTTAATTATATGATTTAAGAATGAAGAGATTAAGCTAAAATAACTATTCAGTTCATACAAATCTTTTCCACTTATCTCATGTTAATAACTACTTGCTAAATTAGATGAAGGAATAAAGAGTATGTGCAAATAGTTTTATGTATTAATGAGATAATGAATGGAAGGTATATTAATAACTAGAACTTAGTTGGGAGAAATTTCTTAGATTTCTAGTTAATTTGATAAAATTTTTTATCATATCCCACTGATATTTTTCTAAAGATATTCTCATAATATAGCTAATCTTATATTAATTTGTTATGAAAGTCTATTAGACTTTTTCATATGCCAAATTATTTTTTATTTAATAATTAAAGGACTTTGTAATACAGCAGATTGAAAAGATCTTATTTCTAATATTAGTTTAGTATACAACTCAATCTTTTTAATGTATAAAGAAGACTAATAAGAAAAAGAGAACAGCTCTAGATTACAATCCAAAAGGTAGAAATTTAGTTAAAGCTTTTAAGTGAAATTAAGTATAAAATTTTTTAGTTATAATATTTTATTTTCAGTCCCATTCTTCTACTTCTTCGATTTGAGGGGCTTAATAGTTTTGGAAAGTTTGCTGTATATTTTAAGCTATTTATTGATTTTGATTTAGTAAAAGGTTTGGGTTAGTTTTTATCTAGTTTTTCATATCTTCGAAAAATTATTGATCTTTGTCCTCCTCACTATTTCATTACTAAATCTCTTGATCTTCTTTCTCATCTAAATAATTTGTATCTTAAATACTCAGAAATGATCTTAGTGTCTTTTCATTGAGGTATATCTCGTTATACAGAGGATGCTATTTTATTTTAATTAAAATGATTTCAATAGACATTCTCTAGTAATTTAAAGGTATTTAATTATTCAAACTTTCTATTTGCTAGCCAATATAATCAATATACTCAATGATTTCTTTATTTTGCTATTAAGATATTTAGCTGGAGTCTACCGTTGAAGTTATTTAAAAAAGAATGAAATTGGCTATTTTTAGAAAAGCCATTTTAATATCGTATATATCGTTGCTAGAATAGTAAGCATTAAGTCACCCTATTCCCATTTATTTAAATTGTTCTATTGAGTTCTTTTGCATTATCATCATATTGGTTGGTAAAGTCTAATAGTATATTTTTTATTGCTCTTTAAACCATTAATGTTCCATAACTTGCTAGATACTGAAACGCTTATTTGGGTCATGTTGTAACATAAATTCTAATAAATGTTTACATTGGTCACTACATTGAAGCTTAGAAAAGTAGCCTTTAATCTAACCTGATAGTCCAAATGATCTCATAAATCCTTAAGTGTCATATTAAATTAATTTTTCACCTGAGAGCATGTAGTAAAGCACGCATCCTGCGCTTCAAATATCAATTTTTAAGCTTTATTTATGCTTTTTATTATAAACTTCTGGTGCTTAGTAAGATCTTGTTCCAACGACCGTATCTTGATTGTTTTAATAAGACAAATTTTTCGATAAGCCAAGATCAGCTACTTTTAAGGTAGGTTAATCAGACGTATCAGTTAGTAGAAGGTTTTCAGGCTTTATGTCTCTGTGTACAATATTCTTGTCACTTAAGCATTTTAAAGCTTTGCATAAATCTTTAAATAAACTCTTAGCTTATACTTCATTAAGCTTTTTTTTTTATAACATATACTGCTTAAGTGATCCTCCTGAAACATACTCAGAAACAGTTCAAACTTTGTCTTATTCATCCATGAAATAATAGTAAATTTTGACTATGTTTTCAGAATTAACCGTTGTTGTGTTCTGTATTTCTCTTCTAGTTAAAAGTTCAGTTATTTGTTATCTATTAGGTACATTCTTAGGAACGCAATCATTAGTAATTATTTTCAAAGCTCTATATTACTGAGGAAATACATTCGGAGGTCATTTTTTTTCAAACCCAATAGGAAATTCCCTTTCCACTGCTAAAAAAACCTACCCTTAACCTCCTCCTCCAAGTTTTTAAATGATTCTAAACTACCCTATAATTTCAATTGACATATTTATTCCTGAATAATTCTATTTTATCTATTGAAATTAATTTATGATCAATTTTTTCTTTCTTTCAGAGTGTTTCTGTATAATTCCAAGTTTTGAACTTACAATAAAACTTTTTACTATTTACATTAGAATCTAAAAATTCTATTGAGCCTTAACCATCTTCATTAGCCTTATCATTTAAATATTATTACTATAGAAGCTATTAACTAATACTCTATCCCTCTTATTTCAATTTATGATATACCTATTTTACCTTATATCACTATATTACCTTATGCTTTTATTTTTTCATTTCTATGGATTAAGATTTATCTCTTTTAAGTGGAAATTAATAGATTATCTAAGACCATGAAAGATTGTAATCCAGCTTTTATAAATTTGATTTCAAAGCTTCATAATTTTGTTATAAATTAATCCTTCCACTTTAATAGAATTAAGATATAGTAATTGTGTGAACTAATTAGCAATAGATGAGCATAAAAATAAGTATGCTTATGAAGGTTTACAATAAGGATTTTAGCTAAATAATCAACCTTGCTAGTGGAATGATTAAATATCTTTTTGACTAAAAATCAATAAGAAAGAAATTCGAAAAACCTTAGAAAAATAAAAATGAAAATCAATCACAATTAAAGAAAAATTTGATATTTTATGATTATCAATACAGTTAGAGAATTAGTACCTTAATCTAATACTTTAAACAAAGCTTGCACAAATATCTATCTTTTTAGCTAGAAATAGAGTAAACCAGGTAGATTAGAATTAAATAGATAATAAGAGCTAATTAAGCATTTTAATTTTAATTAAGAGTAATCACAGATTAATATGAACTTATTTAAAGAGTAATTAAGCAAGCTAATAAAAATTATTTTATAATTAAATTTATAGAATAAAAGCAGAGAAGAGTTGAGCAAGGATACCCAAAAGGAAAATATTTTATTTTTTCTTTTAAAAACCATCAAGCATTTTTTGTTATAGTTACTCCAGCTTTTTATTTATATTTTTTTAGTACTTTCAAATGGTAATTTTTAAGATACTGATTGATATTTATTTAATCAAGAGGTTTAAGTTAAATTACTAAGGCGACATTTATTTAACTGGTATTTTGATATATTTTTTAGTAATTAAATGATAGTGAGTTATTTACTCAATTTCCTTAAGCTTATTTACTATTTCTTTCTAAATGTTGATTCTTGCAATTTATAAAGCTTAAGCCATTATATTTCTTAACTATTTTAAATCTAGTCATTTATTCTAATGTGCAAATTAATATTTATTTTATAATTAGGATATAAGGGTAAAGATTTGATGTATATATAAGTCAATTAATTTTGCATTTAACTTCTTCATTTTCTACTTTTAATGAGATTTCAGTTTACTATTCATTTTAGTTGAAAACAGATAAAAAATCAGGAGGTTCATATAAGCTTGATAGAGAGTTTTTTTAATAGATTGGAAGAGAACTCAGCTTTAGGTAAAAGATCCATAGTAAATAATTCAGAGATTACTTTATTACATGAGACTTTATATTTTACCTCTGTCACTCTTTCACCCAAAACTATAAAGGTAAAAATACTGAAATGTGCTTAGAATTTAATCTTTCTCTTAAATAACTAATTAGAAATACCTTGAAAAAGCAAGTTTATACCTAAAATTTTGTAATTTTTAATCAATCTAATAAAGGAAGCATTCATTATAAGTTTAAGGTCTAAATTATTAAAAGCATTGACTGAAAATTATTAACATTAGCAAATTTTTGAATTCGCTGTTATTAACTACAAATTCAGCGGGATACATAAGATAAAAATAAGAAGCCGGCTTGAAAATTAAGAGTGGTTTAGTTGTTTCTTTAAGACTAAATGTTCGAAAATAGTTTCAATTTACTCAAAGTATAAATAAGGTAATTAAGTTTGAATAGAACATAATTAAAATTAAGTTTAAAGGAAAAGCTTAATTAGTTTAATTTCCCTTTTTCAAACAATAAATAGAGAAAGTATTTGATCGTTTCAGAAAATGAATTTTATTCAAATTAGCAATTTGTTCTTTAATTTATCTAATTAGATACTCTACTTTCTTCTCCCTAGTTTTCGTCTTGATTTTCTCCAAGCTTTTATATTTAAATAAATACATTAAGTCTTTGCCCACTTTTCTGGAAGCTTTCAGGGGAATCTAAAAATTTCCTATAACAGAATGAATTGAAAAGATTAGGTGAGATCTTGCTTTCGGATGCTATTATTTATTGCTTTACTTCAGTAGTAGCAACCTAAGAATCGTTAGCAGGTCCTTCTGGTTCATTTTAAAGAACTATCTTTGATGAAGGATTTGTGTACTTATAATGGGCAAACTAGCACCTCTTACCATAAGGACATCAGCCTTTTTCATGAAAATGAGTACATTTCTTCGTTTTATAATTTTTATGGTGCTTTACCTTTCTAACCTCATCATATCCATGTGCAAAAGCACATTTATCACCGAATTAGCAATTCTCAAGTTCCCAGTTCTTACAAATCTCTGTCTTAAATTTTTCTTGAAACTCAGAGTCTTTTCTTACTCTTTTTTAAGTCTACTCCAGTTATTTTCTACTTTCTTCTCCTAAGTTATTCATTTTATCAGATTAGAAGTATAATATAATATAATTTAATTTTTAAAATACCAGTAAGAATCATATGCATATTTCACTACTGTATAATTACTTTGTGTTATGAACCTTTTAAGCTATTCTATTAATCTTTAACATAATCATATCTTTTTATATCTTAATTACCTCCTTCAATTAATCTTACCTCATCGTTCACCCTAATTTTAATTATAAAAATTGAAATACTATCTTATCTTCCTCCCAACCTCTTTTTTAATATATAGCTGAAAAACTTGATTGCTAATAGCTTAAAAATAAAACGATTTATCTATAGAAAATAGTAGTTGCTAGTAATTATTCTGTATACATTTTATAAAGCTTTTATACTGTTTAAATGTAATAGATAGTAAGCTTATTTCTTAGGATATTTAATCTATATTTAGATAAGAATTAGTAAAGAACTAATAAAAGCTATTAGTGAACTTAGAAAGAGGTATTTAATATCAATATTCATATATTTTATTAAAAGCTGCTATGAGGTTATATAGCTACATTCACATTTTGCATAGTTATATCTGTATAAATTGCTGCTATAGTTAGATCTTCTTAAGTATTATTTGGGGTAGAATAATTAAATTTTATAATATAAAGATAGTACTATGCGTATATTATAAAGTTAGTATGGCACAATCATAAAGATTTTATTTAAATAGCTGTGATTAATTAAAAGAAGGATATAGCTTTAAAAAACCTAGTATTGTTGATAAGTCATATGCAATATACTCTTAAATAATAGACATATATATATTTTTAATTAGTATCAAGGTTTACTTTTATGATTTATATAATTATACATATATATCATCATTTTTCTCCTAAAGAAGATATTTACATGTTTGCTTAAAAGTCTTAATTGATATACTATATGATTTATAAAGAGAAAATTTAACCTTTGGATAGTTTAATTATATTTATTTAACTTAGGTTCATTCATCTTAATAAATCTATTTCTATATCAACTTAAAACCTTCTAAAGTAATATAAGACTTATTACATTCTCAATACTTTGATTATAATAAATATAATCTTATCCTTTTAGCTTTATTCAAATAATGTTAAAAGCTATTATCTACATTAAAATTAAAAAAATTATATTAAGCTATAACCTTAGAATGTCATAAATATTAAGAAGCACTAGAGTACAGAGTAAAATAAGTACAATAGAACTATTAAACAGTTTTAATTAAGCTTAAAGAACTAGGCTATCTATTTATAGTATTATAAGACAAATTTAATTATTAAACTTAGTTATGGTATAACTATCATAGGGTATTTATTTAAATTAATTAGATTTTAAAACTTTTTTACTTAGCCTCAATTATTTAATGCATACTAAGCATTCTTTTGCTGCAAAATTAATAGCACATATTCTTAATAGACTTAGGTGTTCAACTAAATTCATGGTATTAAGATACTTTACATGAAGAGAGCAGGCGATTTAAAGCATTTTAGTAATGATGTAGTTATTACTTTAATTGATAGTATGTAATAAGAATATTTACTTTTATAACAATATTAAGATTAAGTTTCATACCTTAAACCTTAATAGAGTCAATATCTCATAATATATGAAAATCTTTATTAATTTTGACTGGAAAAAATTCAAAATTGCTTTTATCGCCCTAACCAAATATATTTTAGTGAAAGCATACTTAGTTTATTTAGTTCAATTAAAGCATATTGATAAATAAACAAATAGGTATATAATCAATTACTCAGCATTAGCAGGATAGTGCTATTCTTATAATTAAAAAAGATTAAAGAAAGCTACCATTTATTTTATAAACATGCTAAAGTTAATTAAATTGTATTAAATCCCTTTAAATACTCACATCTTTAAAGGCTAAGGCTATATTTATTTTATAAATTATGCCTACTTGAATATCTATTTATAATATCTAGGATAGATTAAATTAAAGAAGCAAAAAGAGAATTTCGAAGATCTCTAAAATAAATATTTTATACTTAGAAAAATTTAATTTTTATTCCTATTTATAAGAAGCTTCACTTACTTTAGAAGATAAAATAATTTAATTTCTCTATTAATTTAAATCTAAAGAAGAACAATAAGGTTATAATTTAACTGCTTAACTTTTGCCTAATTTAGATAATAACTTCAAAGATGTGATATTTTAATTAGATAGACTCATTTTAGATATTTAGATTTAGTGTTTAAAATAAATTAAAATTAATATTAATTTTTGAAAATGTTATCCATTCTGATGTATTTTTATGTTCGTTAAGAGATTAAACTAATAATTGAGATAAATTTTAACTGTTTTATAAATTAGTTCCTATAATACAATAATATAACAATATAACTCTTGGGGTAGAAACTTGTTATAATTGAAAACTTTCTAGCATCCTTCAAAATTTAATTGGAGTGAAATTTTAATTTCATCAAGCAACATCCAATCACTTTTAATTTAAATTCCCGTTAGTTTAAATCAGTAAAGCTTTTAAAGTCATTAATCTAATTTTATAAAAATGAAACAGCTAAGCTTATAAAATCACTTGATAGAAACTATTCAGGTCACTAACGATTACTAAGACTAAAGTCTTCAGTAAAGTAATCTAATACCCGACACCCTTTGTCAGAGTTTTAGTCCAAGCGCTCTTACTTCTTTGCAGAAGGAAGAGTTGCATCAAATATGTAACTCTTAAATAAAAATTCCTCAAATGAGAAAAAGAAGCTTCAAAGGATACAACTCTAAGAATCGTAACAGAGCTAGTTGGAGTCTCTAAGAAGATTAAATTTTATTTAGACTTAAAATAGAAAAATAATCTTGGAGTTAGATAGCAAAATAAATTAACTTCTAACTTTATGAAAATAGATAAGTAAAAGATTCAAAGCAAGTAAGAGAAAGATGGACTAATTACTTAAATCCTTATTTAAAAAGTAAGTTTTAAGATTTAGAAGGAGAATGAACGGAGAAAGAAAACGAAGTTCTAGTGAACTTATATTTAAAGTTAGGACCTAAATGGTCATAAATATCTAAAATGTTAGGAACAAGAAATGAAAACTAGGTAAAGAGTCACACTTTAACTTTAATAAACAAGCTACGTAAAAGTGGATAGTTATAAGAGATAGAGAAGAAAGAGTAGATTAAAAGCCAAGAAATTTAATAGAGTTAATAGAGTGAGTAGGGTAAAAAGGAAAGTATTGTGTACGAGGTTTATAGATCTGATGTAGAGATATAAGAAAACAAGTGGTTAAGCAATATGAAAATCAAAGATAGTGGTAGTTACGAAGTAGTTCTAATTGCGGAATGATTATTTATTTATATTAATTTCAAATTATGAATGCATATCTATTAAATGAATCTTGCCTATTTGAAAAATTAAATTGCTAATGTTTTTATTCTTTATAAATTGTATGTTTTTTTAATTTTTCTACTTTTTATCTTTCCGAATTTTTCTAAGCATAATTACTTTTATACATGAGTCATATCTTAGATGCTAAAGAAAATATAAAGAACTATTATATCATGTGTAAGAAAGTAGTAGGGAATGAGAAAAGCATAGACAAATATGATTTAGAAAATTGATGTCTAAAGCATTCCAGTAAATACCGAACTAAAGTTAATTAAAAATAAAAAATATGAGCAACGAAGAAAAATATAAACAATTATAGAAGTATTTAACTATTGCTTATGATGAACTTTAAAACTTTTTAAAAGATATCATTTAAATGACTTGAAGTGGTATTTATGATAGAGTTATTTAGTCACATTGAGAGTATACATGATTAAAATAAAATAAAAACTCATTAAGTAGTTTTAGCAACATTTCAACTTAAGATAATTTATGAAATAGAAAATAATTATTTGTTAATTTAGATGATTAAATTAAAGTTTTGCACAAAAGTATTTGCATTAATACAATCAAAGAGTAAAAATTAGGAATAAGTTTCTTATTTAATCGAAACATAAATTTATAATAAATGGAGAGAAAGAGATATAAATTACTAAAAAGCATATTAAGAATATCATAATTAAGTAGCAAAAATAAATTTTGAGTCTAAAAGATTTATAGAAATTCCTCATAAATATTAATAAATAAACATTCGCTTATAATATTAAATTTTATTTTTGACGAAGTGCTTAAATAAAGTTATTATTATCCGTCTATATTTATTATTAATATCTATCAACATTATTAATTCCTCACTGACTATTTGAAATTTAAGTTTGAAAGATATAAAAATAAGTAATTTAAATAATAAAATGATTAGATTGTAAATTTAATTTAGTTGTATATAATTTATTATTTTACTCTTAGCTTAGATTTTATATTTTTAATTTAAGAAGCTTTTATTATTCATTCACTATTATAAATCAAATTCCTATTGAGATCATATTCAATTTAAGAACTAATTTATTATATATCTGGGGTGGAAAAAATACTTTTGCTTCAATTGCTAAGATTAAATCTATAAATGGAGCTAAAAAAGGTTAATTGGCTAAATACAAGTAAAATCTTTATTCTCTTTGATTTCTATTATCGAAAGCGTATCTTCATTTTGTTTTTTAAGAAATAAGTTTTTAGATAAATATTAAAAAAGTTATATTCAATTATTAATAATTAGTCTATTTCTATCTACTTATAAAGGAAGTGCTTCTATATCACAAGTTAATAAATGAATCTAGCTAAATTTTATGATTTAATTTAAGTTCTTAAAATAAAAATTGTAGTCTAAGTTATATAAGCTTATGATCTAATATTTCAAGAACATAATTATCTTACTAAAATTAAAGGAGAACAATTTATAATTCAGACTTAAAAGGATAAATTACAATTATTTTAGATGATAAAAAACCTAAAACTATTTTTAAATCTTGGGAAGCAAAGTTTTCCTCTTGTTTTATACCATTAAATTAATATTTTAGAATAAATCTAAAAAATGTGCAGGCAGCTCATAAATATATTGCTAATAAGTTAAAAGTTGATTCATAATGACTAAAAGGATATAATTATAAAGATTTAATTTTTATCTCAAAAAATTTATTTGTGATTTATAAAAAATTAATGGAAACACCAATATAATTAAAAGAAGCCATAAATGAAAATTACAAAACATTCATAAATCTAAATATGCTAAAGATAAATTAATTTAAAATAGTATTTTATTTAGCAATGCTTTAATTTAAATTCAATACAGAACCTTTTAGTAATTTTTATTGAAAAATTGAATAGAGAACAAAATTTAGGTATGCAAAATAAATATTTGTTTCATCAAAATGTAAAAATGAAAGGCCTTACTATTACTTCTAGATACTTCAAATGAAAATGATTTTTAAAATGAGCAAGATATTATAGCTTTATTTAAAAGAAAATATACAAAAATTAAAATTATAAAATAAGCTTAATTAAGCTAGGGTTATAGTAGCTTTGGTATAAACTTCTTATAACTTACTTGATGATATATAATTCAAATAGTTTTGATTACTCACAACATCATAATTATAAATAATGAATAAAACTCAATCATCCAATAAAGAAAATAATAAAATAGTTAAGGATATTAAATAGCCTTAAGATAGATCTACAAGTGTACTTAGTTATTATTTTAATATATTTATTTGACTAATAAATAATAAACCTTAAGAATGAGAGAGATAAAGCATAATTATAAGAATAATCTTAAAGGAAAAAAATTAATTTAAAAACTTTATCCCAAATCAAAATTAGAAGCTTTTTACTTTCACCTAAAAATTAATCATCTACTAGAAGATTAGAATCTCTAAATTATTTAGCACAAATCTAAAAATTTAGGAGCAAAGTTAAAACAGTTTAAACTACCTGTGAAATAAAAGAATGAGATTTAAAAAAATATAATGATGCAAACTAAAATTATAGTTAATAATTGATTTTATTAGAGCTATAAAACTTAGCTACATAAATCTAGTTGTTTATTATATTTTTTCTATTTTTTAATTGTTTTAATTACCTTAAAGAAATTTTAATAATTAACAATAAAACTTCCTTGCTTTATCAATTCTAAATCACCAACTTATTTAAAGCAAAAGTTTAAAACTTAGTCTGCAAAAGTTATTTACAAAGATATAAGAAATTATTCAATCTTTAGTATTTCAATTATTATCTTTGCTAACTTGCTTTTAAAAAGTTAATCAGAGTAGATTTAATATCATATATGCAAAATCTTTTATTCTTTCTTACATTTGACCTAATATATAATTATTTCTTTAAAGTCTACAGTTGTACTTATAACAAATAAAATATGCTTTAGTTAATTTTTTAAAGCTTTGCACTAATAAATTAGTGATTCTGGATGAAAATAGCAATAAATTTGCTTCAAAATCTTGAAAATGTAAGTTAGAGTAACTTATTGCTAACTTTTGATAAATAACTATCAATTTTTAGGAATTTATTCCTATTTCATATTTATGGATCTTCGAAATAAATCTCACTGAGCTATAAGGTTGATCATACAATTAAAAAAAAGTTACTATATAATAAAAATAAATAAAGAAAAGCATAAAAAGCAAAATAAACAAAATCGTATAAATGATATCAAATACTTATGATTTAAAGCAAATTAACTAATATTAGAATAAAAGCCAAATAGCTTTAAGAAATAAATTGAATAGATTTTAAGTACTTAAATAGAGAAACTTAAAAATAATCTCCTAAATCATCACTTTATAAATTATATTTGATTCTTAATATAAAAAATGTTTTATTTCTTTTTCATTCCAAATTATATACTATATAGAGCTTAAAAAAAAAGAGTGACTCGCAAGCAAACCATCATATTAAACCACTTTAAGATACTATTATTTAAAGATTTTAATTTTATTCCTTAAATTAAAATATACCCTAATTTAGTAAAGGATTTATGTAAATCAATTATACCACATAAAAATGTAGCTAAAATGATAGTCAAAAAGCTTAATTATTAGTGAAAAGTAAACTAAATAAAGAATAAGTTTATTAACTTTAATTATCTTAATTATAATATAGTAGCTAATATTTTATGCTTAAACACTAATTTATAAACTTATATATCCATGATTAAAATAAATCTATTCTACCTTTATTTTTATTTTTAGGAGACTCATACCTTAGTAATTTAAAATTCTCTCTTTAATCAATTTTTTCAACATTTGAAATTAAATATAATCTTTGGGCCATTTTTATAAAACTTAAAATAAATTTCTATCATCGCTAAAACTAAGAAGAACTAGTTGCTATAGCAGGATTTATTAAAATTATGTTCTTTCTTATGTTTTTTAAAATGAAGAAATGAAAATAGTTTTTGGCAGAACAATAATAGTAACAAATACTTCTATAATTGATGCTATGAGACTAAATTTATCAATTAAGCTTCAAATTTTTTGTTTAAGATAAAATAATTTTATCTTTTGTCTTTAATATTTTTTAATTTGTTAGTATATGAAGATAAAAATAGTTAATGAGCTATGCTAAGATAGTGAATGAAATTAAAATTACAAAGACATTAATATTTAACCTGATAGAATTATTATCGCTCTAATGATTTAGTTTATACATATTGTTGCTTAGTCTATTATAGATAATCTTTTTCCTTGGATCTTAGAAATGATTTGTTATAATCTAAATTATTCCTTTCATTTAATGTTTAGATTTTTAATGCTAATGATTTAGTTATAACTTGAAATATTCTTCAATAGGATTGAATTTTAATTTACTCAATAAATTTGCCTACACTTAACCATTATAGATAGATGTAATTAAAAGGCTTTCTTTATATACTATTTTTATAGAGTTCTAAATTTAGATTTTGACTTATAAGATTAAGAATTAATTTGCCCTTTTATCTTTATAAGAATAGCAAAGTATTTGAAAGCTTAAAGTAGTTTATGAAGGGAAAACTTAATGAAGTTAAGTCTATCTTATATTTTTTAAATTCTTAAGTAATATAAAAAACCTAAATCTATACCTCATTCTAAATTATCTATTATTAAAATTTTAACTTTCCTCTGCTATATCATCTATGCACTAAATTTATCTAGACATACTAGCAAATCTACTGAGATTAAAAAATGAGAGAATTTAGATTAAGCTATTTGAATATTCTTCTACTAAAGAATATAACTATTAATTATATTATTAAGATATATCAATTTGAAACTAGAAAGTTATTGATATAATTAAAATCTCATTTTTGTTGCTTCAGTTATAAGAAAGTTTATCTTATAATTATAAAAAGTGAATACTAAATAATTTTATTTTAGAAGTATAAGTCAAACAATAATAAGCTTTACTCTAACCAATAACTATAAGTTTAATCTAACTTTATAGTAAGGAAAATTCATTTTCCAACTAACTTCATATATAAGTTTCATCTTATTTATTTGCATGCTTAACAATTAAATTTGGTCTGTTTAAGTTATTTTATACACTTTTCTAGTTTAAATCATTTTAAGTGTACTAGCTTGCTTATAACTTGTATATATTTTAGAATAAACTTCCTAATTATAACCAATAAAGCAATTTTTTCTATGAAAATAATTAAATCTTAATCCTTCAAAAACAATTAAAAGGCTATTTTAACATAAATTTCGATAGTTTAAAATCCAATAAGCAGATTAAAGGCTAAGCCTTATTAGACTATTATTATCATCCTGGTACTTTGTAATAGAATAAATAAAATTACTTAAGATAAAATAACTTAATCATTTTATATCTAAAATTAAACATTCTTTATATTCTAACGCATAAGCATATTCTTTAAATAACTATAAGAACTTTTTTAGAATATATTTAAATTTGCTTTTCTAAGCTGGCTCTAGGTTTTAAAAATTAATAAATAGAAATAAAGATATGTTTTTCTTTAAGTATGGACTATTTGAAATTAAATTGAATCATGCTTCAAATAAAGTATGAACTAATAAATTTAATTTTAATTGTATTTATTTTATATAAGTTCATTAAGATTTAATTTCTTTCCTTAAATGATAAAGTTATTTTTTTAATTTAAATAGGATATTAAATGATATACTAAATCTAAGTTTGTCTCCCCTTATCTATCTTTATCATGTCATTTAATAGTTTTTTAAGATGAATATTTATCTATATTGGAAGATTTATTTTTAGTTTTAGTCTTTACTAATTTATCTAAAATATAATTATTTAGCTTAAAGGCTATTTTTTCATTTACATTTTATGCTTTATTTAGCTTGACTTATTAACTTGAGAAATCTATAATATTTCTAGCTTAATAGTCACATTAATATTTTCTATTATTTCCAATTATAAAAATATACCTTTGAAGTATATTACCTATTATCTAAAACTGCAACATTTGTTATCGTTTTTTAAGGATAAATCATAAATCTATGAATGTAAATGCCTTAGCTGGATCCAAAAGTAAATAACTAGCAATAGATTCTTCTACTAACTAACTATAACTATTGTTGGGACAATAAAAATATTAATTTAGTAGACAATAAATTGTAATACACTATCATATTTTCTTATTATCTAATTTCCTTCCTATTATGCTTTTTTTAACTGTCTAACTTTGTTATATGTTTCAAGCGTAGATAAGCACTTTTTCTTTATTTAATTTACTTATAATTATATTCCTTGTTATTAAATCACTTAGAATTATTTTATTTAGCCCATTAGAGATTTTCAAATTTACTAAAGTTCCTAAGCAAAAAATTAAAAAACAAAAATTAAATTTTTAAATAAATTTAACTTAAAAACTATGAAATAACAACAATTACCATTAGCGTTTTACGAAAAATTAACATTATCCCATAATCTAAAATATTATAATAGAGCCACTAAATAATAGATATTACATAAAAAATTAGAATTTTGCTCCAAATTTCCGTCGAGTTATCATTAAAATTTAAAAGAGTTAAAATTTAATTGTTATTGCGCTCAAAAGCTTTAAGTATTTATTTTAGTTTTTCTTTTTAATATTTTTTATCAAGCCATGCTAAATTTAAGTATCATTTAAAATAATCCATCAATTTTTTTTAATTAAATACCTTTAAACAAGTATTTGAATCTATCACTTTATCAACTATTATTACTCTATTAGTTGGTATTTTATACTTTATTTCAATTTATTTTTATCAATTTTATTGTTAACTTTAAATAGCTAGTTATTTATTGGAATGCACTGAATCCTTAATTCGCTTGGTTATAATTCATTTTTCTATGAAATTCTTACATCTCTAGAATGGCGTCTTAATGTTTATCTTTCTCTTTGTTATTCCAAAAAATATTTAAATCTTTATAAATCTCAGCTATAAATTCATTAACTAATAACTTTATGTTTATAGATATTTTTAGTTTAAAAATGAAAAATTCATAAAAGAAAATAAATCTTAATTTTCTTCTTTTCCTCGCTAAAATATTTTTGTAGAGATATATAGATATTAACTATATTAAGATTATAATTGAATAAGTTAAATAAGTATTCATTCCGCTATCAAAATTACTTCGTAATTCCCACTTTCTTTGATTTTTATATTACTTAACCACTTTATTTCTTACACTTCACCATCAAATCTTTAAACCTCGTACACAATACTTTCCTTTTTACCCTACTCACTCTATTAACTCTATTAAATTTCTTGGCTTTTACTCTACTCTTTCTTCTCAATCTCTTATAACTATCCACTTTTACTCAACTTGCTTATTAAAGTTAAAGTGTGACTCTTTATCTAGTTTTCATTTCTTGTTCCTAACATTTTAGATATTTAACTCCATTTAGGTCCTAACTTTAAATATAAGTTCACTAGAACTTCGTTTTCTTATTCCGTTCATTCTCCTTCTAAATCTTAAAACTTACTTTTTAAATAAGGATTTAAGTAATTAGTCCATCTTTCTCTTACTTGCTTCGCATCTTTTACTTATCTATTTTCATAAAGTTAGAAGTTAATTTGTTTTGCTATCTAACTCCAAGATTATTTTTCTATTTTAAGTCTAAATAAAATTTAATCTTCTTAGAGACTCCAACTAGCTCTGTTGCGATTCTTAGAGTTGTATCCTTTGAAGCTTCTTTTTCTCATTTGAGGAATTTTTATTTAAGAGTTACATATTTGATGCAACTCTTCCTTCTGCTAAGAAGTAAGAGCGCTTGGACTAAAACTCTGACAAAGGGTACTGGGTATTAGACTACCTTACTGAAGACTTTGATCTTATTAATCGTAACTGACTTGAATAGTCTCAACTAAGTAATTTTATAAGCTAAGCAACTTCATTTTTATAAAATGAGATGAATGGCTTTAAAAAGGTATTCTGATTTAAATAAAAAATTGTAAATAAATATTAGAATAAAGATGAAGAGAAAGTGATATAATAATTAATCTAAATAAAAATAATTAAAGTGCATGAAGTATATAAATATTAGGCTATTTATTTCATTCCTTTAGTTATATCAGATAAAAATATCGATTAAGATGAAAGATATTATAAAAGAAATAAGATTATCAGTTAAGGAAATGATTCTAAAATTGAAAAATATTAATTTAATTAAAAAATAAATAATTTAACTAGAGTTATTAATAATTATATTTATCATTTTGCTTATTTTAATGAAATATTTATCATAAAGAAGGCTAATCAGATATTTTTAGTTTTACAATTATATAGCAGTTATCTTACACCAAAATTGAATTTACCTAATAAAGTAAAAAAACATTCTTCTTAAGAGAGATAAATATATTTGCCAATAATTAGAAATCATTTTAGAGTTTATTTATTTTGTTCTTTATTAATTATAATGTATTTTAATACATTTTTCATGTTTTAAAATAAAGAAAACTTGCAAATAAGCAATATAATATTAGGGTATTTAAACATTTGGGTATAACTTTTAATAATTTAACTTTGTCTCCTTATAAGTGTATTAAAGCTTCTTTTATATTAATTTAATACTTTATATTATTTTATTCTTTAAAAGCCTAAGCTATATATGAACGGGTCTATTTTAAAACTTGTTTATTTACAAAAGAAGTAGATTTCAAATTAGTTTATAAACGCCTTGCTATATTAAAATATTAGAAAGATTAAATTAATAAAAACCTTTGAAAAATTTAAATTATAAGATTTTTATAGCTTTAGTTTAAATATTCCAATTAACTTGCTACTTTGTTTTAAAAATTAATTATGAAAGCTTATATCTTTTATAAGAGAATTTGAAAGATAAAAATTTAAGTAAGTATCTTAATAACTAACAATAACTTAAATAAAAGGTATTAAATAAGGATTTTAATTATTATTTTTTTCTAAATGAATTTATAAAGCTACTAGGGTTAATAAAATATATAAGGTAGTCTAAGTATAATTACTTTTTTAATACATATTAGTAGGAGAAGAAGTGATGTGTTATTTAGTTTAAGCTATAAAAGAAGTTTATATATTTTGCTACATTAATACTTAATATAATTTTTAAGATACAACTAAAATGTTTTTTATGATTAGATTGATTTAATTTTGACAATGAATCATCCTTGGATAAACATGTATTCCTTATTTTATATATGGATTATCTTTTTCTAATATACACTTAAATTATTGTTTATATTAATTCATCTTTTATATTTTATAATATTTATAAATATATTCTTTTTTAAACTAAGTATAAGCTTGCAAATATATAGCTAATTTCTTATTATTTGAATTGTTTTTTATTCTTTTGCAATTAAATTAAAACTATAAGGTATTTTATAATTAAATAATTTTTATTTATAAGAAATATTTTATGCAAATCTATTTTACTTTTCTCTATATTATTAACAAATTTTTATTTAAGTATTTTTACCTTATAAATAAATAAATAAATTAGAGTGATATTGCTATTATTTGGATCACCATGATTAATAAAGAAAACCATATTTACTATCAGTATTAGTCCTGTAAAATTTTTTGTTTCACCTTGTCTCTTCGATTATCATCTTCTTCACTCCTTCTTTAAAATCAAAATTGATTGACTTCATTCTCAAAATTTTTCAATCCTTTCTGAAGGTTTGAGTTGGGAGGGATAAGAGAATATTTCGAATTTCCTTTAAATGCAGTAATCGAAATAAATTATCTTAGATAAAAGTTATAATTGTCTCAGTCATATCTTTGATGCTTTCCAATTTCTGATCAGATTAGTGACATGTGGATCAGGATAACTCTGAGATCTGGACATCAGTGCTACTAGTCAGATTCTCCTACCGATAAGGAAAAACTTAAATAAGTAAGGTTTTTCACACAATGGGCACGTCTTTCCATGTTTATGGAGGTGCCTATTGCAAGAGTACTTGCAATGCAGACATGACTGCACCAGATTACCTACTTTGTTGACTAGAATCGAGGATCCATTAAAAAAAATATAATATATAATAATATATTTTAATTATTTAGTGTAAACTATTAAAATGAATTTATTAAAACTCCTGTTGAAATGTAAATGCTTTATTTAATATGTTTTGCTAATTAAATTTAACATTTTACTAAAATGTTTAGAAGATATAAGTGTTAAGCAATTATATAACTATTAGTATAAGAGTCTTTTATAATATATAAAAATAATTTAAAGTAAATATCGTTTTGTTAAGAAGCTATAAAAGTCTTTTATGTAAATCACTTAATTAAGAAATAGTTTAGAACAAATTTACTTTTTTATCTTAGAATTTTATTCTTTTTTCTTTTGTAAATCTAATAGCTAACATTTATTAAATTTCTGTTTAAAACTTAAATAAAATAACTTTTCATATTTTAGCTTTTAAGTTGCTTTTTTAAAAACTAAAATACGAAGATTAAGGGCATGATAGAAAGAATTATTTAGAGTCTAAAGAAGAAAATCAAGAAAGAACAAGAAGCAAGGGTGAAATGAAGGAAGAAAAAGAATCGATGGTTGAACTCTATAAGCATATTTAAAATGAAGTGTCTATATAAATTACTTAAATTAATTAGCATTTGCATTAAAGTTATTTCTCTTCTAAAATGAATTATTAATAAAGAACTTAATTAAATTAAGGTAATTATAATTAAATTAACTTAGTTTAAGATATAAATTATATTTCTTATATAAGCATAATCAATAGTGTTTAGAAAAGCATGATAACATTTTATAAAACTTAACCAATTTGATGGTTGATAAACACCTTAAGAATTATAAAAAAATGTGTATAAGCTTACAAATTGAATATCTTATCAATAGCTTGGCTGTTTGCCTTAATTCATGCTTAAATAATAAATAGGAAATAAAGTTTTTAGTAAAAGATAAAATAATTATCTAGATACAAAATTAGAATAACTGTGTATAATTAGTGCAAAAAGCAAGAATATCTAAAATACCTCTTTGATCTGATTACAAGTTTCTTTTTATTAGTAAAAGGATTAAATTATTTAAATTACAATAATGATAAAAATAATTAAAAGTCCTAAGAAAATAAAAGAAAATCTATCAAAAATGTTTTAGAATGTAAATACTAATTTATCTAAATATTTTGAATCTAAAGTATAAGAATAAACTAAATTGTAGATAAGAAGAAAGGCTTTCTTAAAATAAACAAAAATAAAAAATGAAGGTAAAAGACTATTACTATAGGCAATATGATATTCTTAACTTAGTTTTAAATATATAAACCTAAATTTTATTTATCAGGTTATTATTAAACACAAGCATAAAGTTTAAAAATATTATAATATAACTTTTTAAAATTGAATGAAATATAAAGCAATATTAAATATATGATTAAAGAGCTTAAAATTTATTATATTTATTGCCTTTCAAATGCAGTCAAATATATTTAATATAATTGCAATAAAATATTCAAAGGCAATATTATAAATCTAACTTAAGATTGACCAAAGCAGTGACTGAAATTAGTTTATAACTATTAGAAGCATTGCTTTCTATTATTTGAGCATCCTTACTATTCCACTAATGTTTATTTATCTTAAATTTAAAAATTAGAATTTTTTATCTTCTTTAAATAATTTGAGTATAATTAAGTAATTTCTAGGTTGATGAGCTACTATAAAAATATTTAATTAGCTTTCCTTTTTAGTTATTAAATAAAATAGGCTGCTTAACTTTTATAATTATAAGTATATAAATATTCTATTAAACATTGTTTTTTATTATCTTAATTGATATGTGACTATTACTAATAATATTAGATAGCATACTGTAAATGATATCAAATAAGGCTAGTTATATAAATACCATTATTATTAATATTTTATTTAGCATTCTAAAGTGCTTTGATGATTAGCCTAGCTAACCCTATTTAAGATAGAAATAAGAAGATTAATGATGATTAAGCTAGATCTACCAAAATAACGCAATATAATCTTAATAAATACTTCAATATCTTTTATGCAGTTTATATCCTATTTCTTTAACTATCTTGCACAAAAATTATCAAATCACATATAAGTTTAATATATTCTATTATTAATTGTTATAATAGCAAATTCTTCATAGAGATTTTAGTTAGATATAAATAATAGTAAATAATAAATGAGATTATAGAGCGCGTAGCACCTCAACGGTGTGCAACTCTTTAATAAAGATTTTTAAAGTTAAAAAATTCCTTGTTGAAGTCTTCCACAGTGCTAGTACTCCCTTGTGAGTTTTGTCTTATAAAGGGCAGCGGTTGGAATGCTACCCTAAGAGATCTTAGTATCTGGCATCTTTCATCATTAATGCTACTTAATGTCTCTTCGATCTTGTCTTCTCTTCTTTTGGCTGGTTTTTCATTTATGGGGTACTTCCTAGTACCAGAGTTTAAGTCAGTTTCAGTAGGAGGAATGCTCCTCCTCATTTATATAATAATAATAATAATATTAGATTAATGTGGAGCCACTTTTGTTTGGTTATCCACAATTAAATTGTATATGTTATATGTTAATATTACATATTTTCCGCCTTTATAAGCTCTTTTTATTGTTATTCTTCTTGTTCTAACTCTTCTTCAATTAGGCCCATCATTTCGCTATAAAGATTTGAATCTATTTCCTGAAAATTAATTCTAAAGCATGAATATTCGCTTTTCTATATATTTTTTTCCTATATTGTTTATCCATTTTCTCCATCCTCAATTAATCAGTAAATCTTTTTTAACTGTTTTTTAATTTTGATTCGATATTAGCCTAAAATTAATACAATGCTTATTAATCTAGTTTTTTTTCTCTTTCGAGAGCTAGATGAAAATTCATGTGTGTTTAATTGTTCCAGCACTATAATATTTCCCTTTGTTTTAAAAAAATGGTAAAGTTTTTTTATATATCCTTCTTTTCTTTTCTCCATTAGACCTTTTTCATAGTCTTTAATGGCTGCATCTTTTTCAATTCTAAGTTATATTTGCAATGATCTTATAAGATTTTAATGATTTATTATTTCCTCAAACAATTTCTATTAAGTCCAAACGTAAAAAACTTTCTCTGACTATATTATTCTTGAATACTATTTTTATATCTTCGATATGAATAATTATTTTTCTTCTTAGTATACAATACAATTATTTCTTATATGGTCCTCATCTTCTTTGCCATTTTTGCATAGTTAACAAATTGAGCTACCTATTAAGTGTCTTTCCTTCAATGTCTAAGCTACTCCTAGCAAAGATTGCTTTTTAATCCCAAGTTTATACTAAGCTTTTAATCTAAAATTGTAAAGTAATAATTAAAGCCTCCGTTTATATAAATATAGTTAAATAAGATAACTTCATAAGAATTCCTTCCAGTTTACTATTAAACTATAGTGGCTTTCTACTAACTAGTGAATAAAATAATTAAAGGATTATTACTTATAAATCTACTTAGTGTAAGTCTTAAATATCTTGATAATTAACTATTAGCATTCTTATATTAATTACATACATAAAGCAAAACCTTATTAGAGTTAAATTATGAAGAATAGGTAAATAATAAAAGGAAATATAATAGTAAATAAAGAAAACCATTACAACTAGAATAAGCCATTCTTTCTTAAAAGCAGGATATATAATAAAATATTTATTACTAGTTTGCTGTTTGCTTTTATTTACTAGAAAGTTAAGAATCTATTTATATTAGAAAGTCAATTTTAATTAATATTAGTTTATCTTATTTTTAATTATCAAACTAATAGAGTGTTAGTTTCATTTACTATTAACTTGGTATATCTTTAATTATTTTGTTAAGATGTGAATAAGAAATGAATGGAATATAGTAACTTGTATAAAATTAAATGAAAGGTTAATATGTTTTTATGGTATTAGTCTATTTTTAAAGAAATACCAAACAACTAAATAATTAAAATCATAAGTTCAAAGCAATAAAATTAAATAAGCTTTTAATCTATAAGAGCTTCTTTAACTACAACATTATAAAATGTCTAATATTTATAAAACTAACTTAATTTTTAAATAGCTCGATATATAAAATAAATTATAATAGACCTAAACTATTAATAAAATCTACTTTTGTAAATTAATTTCTATCACTAAATGGACAATACAATAAAAAGATTTAAAATAGCAACCTTTAAACTGTAAAGCAACTTAGGAACATTTATCATTTATTTACATATATATCAATAAATTGTTTTATGAGTTTTCCCTACTATTTCATAAAATTATTTTGATTTACTAGAACATTTTTATCTAACTTGCTCCCAAAAAATAATAATTTTTATCTTTTATACTTAAAAATATTTTATAAATTGTCTTTTATGCTTCAGCTCTTTTATTATTTTAGATTTCTAAGCTACATACGCTTTTACTTATATGATTTATAAAATAATTTAAATGTATTTAAAAATCTCTTTCTAAATATATAATTTTAAAACCAAAATAAAATAATAATTCTCTAGCCAATCGCTTAAATACAAGCTTATTTATTAATATTTAGTCATTTAGCAGCAACAGTTTGCTATAATAATTATTTTTAACTATTTTCTTAATATTAACTAGCATTCGAGCATTTTCAATAAAGTTTATAATAATTTGATAATAGATTTGACTTTATTTAAGTATAATTTAAAAGAGGCTTGATTGTTAATTTTCTAAAATAAGTAAATTGTATTTCTAAATTTATTCTATTATTAATACATTTTTATTCTTTAGAATCACTTTTAAATACTTTATTATATTTTATTTATTCTACTTTTCCTTATTAATGCTAAACTAAATGAGGATTTAATTAAAATTTTAGTTTAATATAATTAAATTAAAACTTAAGAAATAAATAAAGTAGCTATGGAGCACTTCTATAAATAAGTGGAAAGTTATTATATTAGCCTTTATTTATAATAAAGTTTTAAGTATATCTTTTATTAAAAGTATTTTAAACTAAAAATTAAATAAATACTTTATTATTAAACATTTGTATCTACCTTTTCTATAGTACAAGTTATTCTATTTAATTATAGAAAATACCTTCATTCAAATCATATTTCAACCTGATAGAAAAACAGCAATCAACTATTTTATTTACCATACAATTTAATCATTTAATCAGTCTCTAATCATTTACTCTTAAGATTTATATCCTGGTACTATTAAAAACCTTCTTAAGTCAGTTTATCTAAAATACCATTCTTTTAATCATTATCTCTAATTTAAATTACCTTTAGTTTAGATCAGTAATCCTTTAAAAGGCTATTAATCATCTTTTATAATCATGAAATAGATAATAAGCTTATAAAATCACTTGATTTTTTTTCTATTCAAATCAGTAAAGATAACTAAGACCAAAGTCTTCAGTAAAATAATCTAATACCCAGTACCCTTTGTCAGAGTTTTAGTCCAAGCGCTCTTACTTCTTTGCAGAAGGAAGAGTTGTCTCAAATGTGTACCTCTTAAATAAAAGCTCCTCAAATGAGAAAAAGAAGCTTTAAAGGATATAACTCTAGGAATCGTAACAGAGCTAGTTGGAGTCTCTAAGAAGACTAAATTTTATTTAGACTTAAAATAGAAAAATAATCTTGGAGTTAGATAGCAAAACAAATTAACTTAAATGGTCATAAATATCTAAAATTTTAGGAACAAGAAACGAAAACTAGGTAAAGAGTCATACTTTAACTTTAATAAACAAGCTACGTAAAAGTGGATAGTTATAAGAGATAGAGAGGAAAGAGTAGATTAAAAGCCAAGAAATTTAATAGAGTGAGTAGGATAAAAAGGAAAGTATTGTGTACGAGGTTTATAGATCTGATGTAGAGATATAAGAAAACAAGTGGTTAAGCAATATGAAAATCAAAGCAAGTAGGAATTACGATGTAATTTTGATAGCGGAATGAATACTTATTTAACTTATTCAATTATAATCTTAATATAGTTAATATCTATATATCTCTACAAAAATATTTTAGTGAGGAAAAGAAGAAAATTAAGATTTGTTTTTTTAAAGAATTTTTCATTTTTAAACTAAAAATATCTATAAACATAAAGTTATTAGTTAATGAATTTATAGCTGAGACTTATAAAGATTTAAATATTTTTTGGAATAACAAAGAGAAAGATAAACATTAAGACGCCATTCTAGAGATGTAAGAATTTCATAGAAAAATGAATTATAACCAAGCAAATTAAGGATTCAGTGCATTCCAATAAATAACTATCTATGTAAAGTTAACAATAAAATTGATAAAAATAAATTGAAATAAAGTATAAAATACCAACTAATAGAGTAATAATAGTTGATAAAGTGATAGATTCAAATACTTGTTTAAAGGTATTTAATTAAAAAAAATTGATGGATTATTTTAAATGATACTTAAATATAGCATGGCTTGATAAAAATTATTAAAAAGAAAAACTAAAATAAATACTTAAAGCTTTTGAGCGCAATA
Organism: Loxodes magnus; assembly: GCA_946699065.1. Classification (NCBI taxonomy): domain Eukaryota; phylum Ciliophora; class Karyorelictea; order Loxodida; family Loxodidae; genus Loxodes; species Loxodes magnus. The sequence continues at coordinate 39,050 of CAMPDV010002018.1, read as the reverse complement.
ACAATTAAATTTTAACTCTTTTAAATTTTAATGATAACTCTACGGAAATTTGGAGCAAAATTCTAATTTTTTATATAATATCTATTATTTAGTGGCTCTATTATAATATTTTAGATTATGGGATAATGTTAATTTTTCGTAAAACGCTAATGGTAATTGTTGTTATTTCATAGTTTTTAAGTTAAATTTATTTAAAAATTTAATTTAATTTTTGTTTTTTAATTTTTTGCTTAGGAACTTTAGTAAATTTGAAAATCTCTAATGGGCTAAATAAAATAATTCTAAGTGATTTAATAACAAGGAATATAATTATAAGTAAATTAAATAAAGAAAAAGTGCTTATCTACGCTTGAAACATATAACAAAGTTAGACAGTTAAAAAAAGCATAATAGGAAGGAAATTAGATAATAAGAAAATATGATAGTGTATTACAATTTATTGTCTACTAAATTAATATTTTTATTGTCCCAACAATAGTTATAGTTAGTTAGTAGAAGAATCTATTGCTAGTTATTTACTTTTGGATCCAGCTAAGGCATTTACATTCATAGATTTATGATTTATCCTTAAAAAACGATAACAAATGTTGCAGTTTTAGATAATAGGTAATATACTTCAAAGGTATATTTTTATAATTGGAAATAATAGAAAATATTAATGTGACTATTAAGCTAGAAATATTATAGATTTCTCAAGTTAATAAGTCAAGCTAAATAAAGCATAAAATGTAAATGAAAAAATAGCCTTTAAGCTAAATAATTATATTTTAGATAAATTAGTAAAGACTAAAACTAAAAATAAATCTTCCAATATAGATAAATATTCATCTTAAAAAACTATTAAATGACATGATAAAGATAGATAAGGGGAGACAAACTTAGATTTAGTATATCATTTAATATCTTATTTAAATTAAAAAAATAACTTTATCATTTAAGGAAAGAAATTAAATCTTAATGAACTTATATAAAATAAATACAATTAAAATTAAATTTATTAGTTCATACTTTATTTGAAGCATGATTCAATTTAATTTCAAATAGTCCATACTTAAAGAAAAACATATCTTTATTTCTATTTATTAATTTTTAAAACCTAGAGCCAGCTTAGAAAAGCAAATTTAAATATATTCTAAAAAAGTTCTTATAGTTATTTAAAGAATATGCTTATGCGTTAGAATATAAAGAATGTTTAATTTTAGATATAAAATGATTAAGTTATTTTATCTTAAGTAATTTTATTTATTCTATTACAAAGTACCAGGATGATAATAATAGTCTAATAAGGCTTAGCCTTTAATCTGCTTATTGGATTTTAAATTATTGAAAGATATTTTAATTAATTTCAACTAAAAATTTTTTTTATCGGAAATTCTTTTCCGATTGCACGACTTGACGCTCTCTTTGTATGGAATAACGGGGATATCCTGTTGTGCTCCAGGCACAGCAGCTAGGGAACTCCATCGCTATGAGCAGCCAGGCTTCAAGCCCCTACCAAGAGCGGATAATCTCAAAGACAGCGTTCCCTTCAGAAAATGACTCTAACCAGGAACTTTCTCAGTGACAGGAAAGGAACTTGTTCCTACCCATAATACCAGAAAGTTTAGTCACGAAAGTTATTCTCAGTTCCCACCATCTTTTCAATTATTATCGAAATTTATGTTAAAATAGCCTTTTAATTGTTTTTGAAGTATTAAGATTTAATTATTTTCATAGAAAAAACTGCTTTATTGGTTATAATTAGGAAGTTTATTCTAAAATATATACAAATTATAATAATAATAATAATAATGAACTTAAAGTTTAAAAGTCTTGCAATACCTGGAATCTCAACCAGTTTCTTGCTGCCATTTTTTTAACGTGGATGGATACCACGACCGAGTTTTTTACATGGGAGGTAACCACTAAAAATCTTCCGATTTTCCAGTAAATATTTTTCTTTTATAGACTCCGGTTTCAGTAATTCATAGCCTATTAAGAGTCTTTCACGTTCTTATTTGTTCTTTTATTTATATTTATTTTCAGCCACCACAATTTTTCAATAAATGTCATATTGACTTGCAATACCAACATTGTTTGGTTTATCTTTTCAAAGGTTTTTTCTAAAATACTTTTTTTCAAGCTGATTTATTCGTTTTATTAAATCTTATTCAATATTTTCATCTTTCTGTTTTTCTGCAACATCTTTTTAAATTAATTCCTTTTCAATAATCATGCCTTGATTTTGTTTAAGGTTCGTTTGAGACTATTAGTATAATTATTATTCCGTTACTAAATTATTCTTGATTAACTGACGTCTAATTATTAACAATTCATTATTTTGATCATCTATGAAGTTCATTAATTCTCTGATTTTTTCTCCTTGGTTGTAAATTATTTCTTGATACTCAGAAATTTTATTTTTAATTTAGTCGAGCTATAAAAAAAATTCTGAATTCTCTCCAATCTTACCTGGATTCTTCTGAGCTGTTGCTATTATAATTTTACCTTCTGATGAGGAGTTCGATTTCTCTTCTAGTTTTTGTTATTTAAGTAATTGTTTCGTCGCTTTCCTTTTTTCGTTTCTAGTTAAGTTTTTGGAAAGGCGAATAGATTGTTCCATTTTTTATATACAAGTTATAAGCAAGCTAGTACACTTAAAATGATTTAAACTAGAAAAGTGTATAAAATAACTTAAACAGACCAAATTTAATTGTTAAGCATGCAAATAAATAAGATGAAACTTATATATGAAGTTAGTTGGAAAATGAATTTTCCTTACTATAAAGTTAGATTAAACTTATAGTTATTGGTTAGAGTAAAGCTTATTATTGTTTGACTTATACTTCTAAAATAAAATTATTTAGTATTCACTTTTTATAATTATAAGATAAACTTTCTTATAACTGAAGCAACAAAAATGAGATTTTAATTATATCAATAACTTTCTAGTTTCAAATTGATATATCTTAATAATATAATTAATAGTTATATTCTTTAGTAGAAGAATATTCAAATAGCTTAATCTAAATTCTCTCATTTTTTAATCTCAGTAGATTTGCTAGTATGTCTAGATAAATTTAGTGCATAGATGATATAGCAGAGGAAAGTTAAAATTTTAATAATAGATAATTTAGAATGAGGTATAGATTTAGGTTTTTTATATTACTTAAGAATTTAAAAAATATAAGATAGATTTAGCTTCATTAAATTTTCTCTTCATAAACTACTTTAAGCTTTCAAATACTTTGCTATTCTTATAAAGATAAAAGGACAAATTAATTCTTAATCTTATAAGTCAAAATCTAAATTTAGAACTCTATAAAAATAGTATATAAAGAAAGCCTTTTAATTACATCTATCTATAATGGTTAAGTGTAGGCAAATTTATTGAGTAAATTAAAATTCAATCCTATTGAAGAATATTTCAAGTTATAACTAAATCATTAGCATTAAAAATCTAAACATTAAATGAAAGGAATCATTTAGATTATAACAAATCATTTCTAAGATCCAAGGAAAAAGATTATCTATAATAAGCTAATCAAGAAAATGTATAAACTAAATCATTAGAGTGATAATAATTCTATCAGGTTAAATATTAATGTCTTTGTAATTTTAATTTCATTCCCTATCTTAGCATAGCTCATTAACTATTTTTATCTTCATATACTAACAAATTAAAAAATATTAAAGACAAAAGATAAAATTATTTTATCTTAAACAAAAAATTTTAAGCTTAATTGATAAATTTAGACTCATAGCATCAATTATAGAAGTATTTGTTACTATTATTGTTCTGCCAAAAACTATTTTCATTTCTTCACTTAAAAAAACCTAAGAAAGAACATAATTTTAATAAATCCTGTCATAGTAACTAGTTCTTCTTGGTTTTAGCGATGATAAAAATTATATTTGTTTAACAAAAAATTTATTTTAAGTTTTATAAAAATGACCCAAATATTATATTTAATTTCAAATGTTGAAAAAATTGATTAAAGAGAGAATTTTAAATTACTAAGGTATGAGTCTCCTAAAAATAAAAATAAAGGTAGAATAAATTTATTTTAATCATGGATATATAAGTTTATAAATTAGTGTTTAAGCATAAAATATTAGCTACTATATTATAATTAAGATAATTAAAGTTAATAAACTTATTCTTTATTTAGTTTACTTTTCACTAATAATTAAGCTTTTTGACTATCATTTTAAATACATTTTTATGTGGTATAATTGATTTACTCAAATCCTTATTAATTAAGTTTTTTTTTTAGGAATCAAATTAAAATCTTTAAATAATAGTATCTTAAAGTGGTTTAATATGATGGTTTGCTTGCGAGTCACTCTTTTTTTTAAGCTCTAAATAGTATATAATTTGGAATGAAAAAGAAATAAAACATTTTTATATTAAGAATCAAATATAATTTATAAAGTGATGATTTAGGAGATTATTTTTAAGTTTCTCTATTTAAGTACTTAAAATCTATTCAATTTATTTCTTAAAACTATTTGGCTTTTATTCTAATATTAGTTAATTTGCTTTAAATCATAAGTATTTGATATCATTTATACGATTTTGTTTATTTTGCTTTTTATGCTTTTCTTTATTTATTTTTATTATATAGTAACTTTTTTTTAATTGTATGATCTACCTTATAGCTCAGTGAGATTTATTTCGAAGATCCATAAATATGAAATAGGAATAAATTCCTAAAAATTGATAGTTATTTATCAAAAGTTAGCAATAAGTTACTCTAACTTACATTTTCAAGATTTTGAAGCAAATTTATTGCTATTTTCATCCAGAATCACTAATTTATTAGTGCAAAGCTTTAAAAAATTAACTAAAGCATATTTTATTTGTTATAAGTACAACTGTAGACTTTAAAGAAAGAATTATATATATTAGGTAAAAATATGAAAGAATAAAAGATTTTGCATATATGATATTAAATCTACTCTGATTAACTTTTTAAAAGCAAGTTAGCAAAGATAATAATTGAAATACTAAAGATTAAATAATTTCTTATATCTTTGTAAATAACTTTAGCAGACTTAGTTTTAAACTTTTGCTTTAAATAATTTGGAGGTTTAGAATTGATAAAGCAATGAAGTTTTATTGTTAATTATTAAAATTTCTTTAAGGTAATTTAAAACAATTAAAAAATAGAAAAAAATATAATAAACAACTAGATTTATGTAGCTAAGCTTTATAGCTCTAATAAAATATTTATTAACTATAATTTTAGTTTTTCTCATTATATTTTTTTAAATCTCATTCTTTTATTTCACAGGTAGTTTAAACTGTTTTAATTTTGCTCCGAAATTTTTAGATTTGTGCTAAATAATTTAGAGATTCTAATCTTCTAGTAGATGATTAATTTTCGGGCGAAAGTAAAAAGCTTCTAATTTTGATTTGGGATAAAGTTTTTAAATTAATTTTTTCCTTTAAGAATATTCTTATAATTATGCTTTATCTCTCTCATTCTTAAGGTTTATTATTTATTAGTCAAATAAATATACTAAAATAATAACTAAGTACACTTGAAGATCTATCTTAAGTCTATTTATTAATATCCTTAACTATTTTATTATTTTCTTTATTGGATGATTGAGTTTTATTCATTATTTATAATTATGATGTTGTGAGTAATCAAAACTATTTGAATTATAATATCATCAAGTAAGTTATAAGAAGTTTATACCAAAGCTACTATAACCCTAGCTTAATTAAGCTTATTTTATAATTTTAATTTTTGTATATTTTCTTTTAAATAGAGCTATAATATCTTGCTCATTTTAAAAATCATTTTCATTTGAAGTATCTAGAAGTAATAGTAAGGCCTTTCATTTTTACATTTTGATGAAACAAATATTCATTTTGCATACCTAAATTTTGTTCTCTATTCAATTTTTCAACAAAAAATACTAAAAGGTTCTGTATTGAATTTAAATTAAAGCATTGCTAAATAAAATACTATTTTAAATTAATTTATCTTTAGCATATTTAGATTTATGAATGTTTTGTAATTTTCATTTATGGCTTCTTTTAATTATATTGGTGTTTTCATTAATTTTTTATAAATCACAAATAAATTTTTTGAGATAAAAATTAAATCTTTATAATTATATCCTTTTAGTCGTTATGAATCAACTTTTAACTTATTAGCAATATATTTATGAGCTGCCTGCACATTTTTTAGATTTATTCTGAAATATTAATTTAATGGTATAAAACAAGAGGAAAATTTTGCTTCCCAAGATTTAAAAATAGTTTTAGGTTTTTTATCATCTAAAATAATTGTAATTTATCCTTTTAAGTCTGAATTATAAATTGTTCTCCTTTAATTTTAGTAAGATAATTATGTTCTTGAAATATTAGATCATAAGCTTATATAACTTAGACTACAATTTTTATTTTAAGAACTTAAATTAAATCATAAAATTTAGCTAGATTCATTTATTAACTTGTGATATAGAAGCACTTCCTTTATAAGTAGATAGAAATAGACTAATTATTAATAATTGAATATAACTTTTTTAATATTTATCTAAAAACTTATTTCTTAAAAAACAAAATGAAGATACGCTTTCGATAATAGAAATCAAAGAGAATAAAGATTTTACTTGTATTTAGCCAATTAACCTTTTTTAGCTCCATTTATAGATTTAATCTTAGCAATTGAAGCAAAAGTATTTTTTCCACCCCAGATATATAATAAATTAGTTCTTAAATTGAATATGATCTCAATAGGAATTTGATTTATAATAGTGAATGAATAATAAAAGCTTCTTAAATTAAAAATATAAAATCTAAGCTAAGAGTAAAATAATAAATTATATACAACTAAATTAAATTTACAATCTAATCATTTTATTATTTAAATTACTTATTTTTATATCTTTCAAACTTAAATTTCAAATAGTCAGTGAGGAATTAATAATGTTGATAGATATTAATAATAAATATAGACGGATAATAATAACTTTATTTAAGCACTTCGTCAAAAATAAAATTTAATATTATAAGCGAATGTTTATTTATTAATATTTATGAGGAATTTCTATAAATCTTTTAGACTCAAAATTTATTTTTGCTACTTAATTATGATATTCTTAATATGCTTTTTAGTAATTTATATCTCTTTCTCTCCATTTATTATAAATTTATGTTTCGATTAAATAAGAAACTTATTCCTAGTTTTTACTCTTTGATTGTATTAATGCAAATACTTTTGTGCAAAACTTTAATTTAATCATCTAAATTAACAAATAATTATTTTCTATTTCATAAATTATCTTAAGTTGAAATGTTGCTAAAACTACTTAATGAGTTTTTATTTTATTTTAATCATGTATACTCTCAATGTGACTAAATAACTCTATCATAAATACCACTTCAAGTCATTTAAATGATATCTTTTAAAAAGTTTTAAAGTTCATCATAAGCAATAGTTAAATACTTCTATAATTGTTGATATTTTTCTTCGTTGCTCATATTTTTTATTTTTAATTAACTTTAGTTCGGTATTTACTGGAATGCTTTAGACATCAATTTTCTAAATCATATTTGTGTATGCTTTTCTCATTCCCTACTACTTTCTTACACATGATATAATAGTTCTTTATATTTTCTTTAGCATCTAAGATATGACTCATGTATAAAAGTAATTATACTTAGAAAAATTCGGAAAGATAAAAAGTAGAAAAATGAAATAAAACATAAGATTTATAAAGAAGAAAAACATTAGCAATTTAATTTTTTAAATGAGACAAGATTCATTTACTAGATATGCATTCATAATTTGAAATTAATATAAATAAATAATCATTCCGCAATTAGAACTACTTCGTAACTACCACTATCTTTTATTTTCATATTACTTAACCACTTGTTTTCTTATATCTCTACATCAGATCTATAAACCTCTTACACAATACTTTCCTTTTTACCCTACTCACTCTATTAACTCTATTAACTCTATTAAATTTATTGGCTTTTACACTACTCTTTCTTCTCTATCTCTTATAACTATCCACTTTTACGCAGCTTGCTTATTAAAGTTAAAGTGTGACTCTTTATCTAGTTTTCATTTCTTGTTTCTAACATTTAGATATTTATGACCATTTAGGTCCTAACTTTAAATATAAGTTCACTAGAACTTCGTTTTCTTATTCCGTTCATTCTCCTTCTAAATCTTAAAACTTACTTTTTAAATAAGGATTTAAGTAATTAGTCCATCTTTCTCTTACTTGCTTCGCATCTTTTACTTATCTATTTTCATAAAGTTAGAAGTTAATTTGTTTTGCTATCTAACTCCAAGATTATTTTTCTATTTTAAGTCTAAATAAAATTTAGTCTTCTTAGAGACTCCAACTAGCTCTGTTACGATTCCTAGAGTTGTATCCTTTGAAGCTTCTTTTTCTCATTTGAGGAGCTTTTATTTAAGAGGTACACATTTGAGACAACTCTTCCTTCTACGAAGAAGTAAGAGCGCTTGGACTAAAGTTCTGATAAAGGGTGCCGGGTATTAGATTACCTTACTGAAGACTTTGATCTTAGTAATCGTTAGTGACTTGAATAGTTTCTATCAAGTGATTTTATAAGCTTAGCAACTTCATTATTATAAAATTAGATTAATAACTTTAAAAGCTTTATTAAATTAAACTAACGGGAATTTAAATTAAAAGTGATTGAGGTTGCTTGATGACATTAAAATATCACTCCAATTTAAATTTGAAGGATGCTAATAAATTTTTAATTATAGCAAGTTTTTACCTAAAGAGTTATATTATATTTTTTTTATAGGGACTAATATATAAAGTAGTTAAAATTTATCTCCATTATTAATTAAATTTCTTAGCAAGTATATAAAAAGCATCAGAAAGGATAAAATTTAAAAAATTAATATTCATTTTAATTTATTTTAGACACTAAATCTAAATATCTAAAAGAAGTGTATTTAATTAAAATATTACATCTTTGAAGTTATTATATAAATTAGACAAAAGTTAATCAGCTAAATTATAACCTTATTGTTCTTCTTTAGATTTAAATTAGTAGAGAAATAAATCATTTTATCTTTAATAGTTGTGAAGCTTCTTATAAATAGTAATAAAAATTAGATTTTTCTAAGTATAAAATATTTATTTTAGAGATCTTCGAAATTCTCTTTCTGCTTCTTTAATTTAATCTATTTTAGATAATACAAAATAGATATTCAAGTAGGCATAATTTATAAAATAAATATGGCCTTAGCCTTTAAATATGTGAGTATTTAAAGAGATTTAATATAATTTAATTAACTTTGGTATGTTTATAAAATAAAATAGTAGCTTTCTTTAATCTTTTTTAATTATAAGAATAGCACTATCCTGCTAATGCTGAGTAATTGATTATATACCTAATCATTTATTTATCAATATGCTTTAAGTGAACTAAATAAATCTAAGTATGTTTCTACTAGAATATATTTGGTTATAGCGATAAAAGAAATTTTGGATTTTTTCCAGTCTAACTTAATAATAATTTTCATATATTATGAGATATTGACTCTATTAAGGTTTAAGGTATGAAACTTAATCTTAATATTGTTATAAAAGTAAATATTCTTATTACATACTATCAATTAAAGTAATAACTACATCATTACAAGAATGCTTTAAATCAACTGCTCTCTGTTAAAGTATCTTAATACCATGAGTTTTAGTTGAACACCTAAGTCTATTAAGAAGATGTGCTATAAATTTTGCATCAAAAGAATGTTTAGTATGTACTAAACAATTGAGGCTAAGCAAAAAAAGTTTTAAATCTAACAAATTTAAATAAATACCCTATGATAGTTATACCATAACTAAGTTTAATAATTAAATTTGTCTTATAATATTATAAATAGATAGCCTAGTTCTTTTTAGCTTAATTAAAACTATTTGATAGTTCTATTGTACTTATTTTACTCTTTACTCTAGTGCTTCTTAATATTTATGACATTCTAAGGTTATAGCTTAATATAATTTTTTTAATTTGAATGTAGATAATAGTTTTTAACATTATTTGAATAAAGCTAAAAGGATAAGATTATATTTATTATAATCAAAGTATTAAGAATGTAATAAGTCTTATATATTATTTTAGAAGGTTTTAAGTTGATATAGAAATAGATTTATTAAGATGAATGATCCTAAGTTAAATAAGTATAAGTAAACTATCCGAAGGTTAAATTTTCTCTTTATAAATCATATAGTATATCAATTAAGACTTTTAAACAAGTCATGTAAATATCTTCCCTAGGAGAAAATGATGATATATATGTATAATTATATGAATCATAAAAGTAAACCTTGATACTATAAAAAAAATATATGTCTATTATTCAAGAGTATCTAGTATATGACTTATCAAATAATAATAATTCATTTCACTTCTTCTTTTTTCAAAGAATTTTTCTTTAACATTTTTTTCAATTTTTTTTCAAAAAATTTGTTCCTTTTTATATAGATTTATAATTTTTATCCTTTTTCTTAAAATTTTTTAATTAATATTTTCTCTTCTTACTTAATGTATTTTAGTGATAATTTTCCAGTTTTCATTGTTTTAGATAGAAATTTTTACAATCAAAGAGAATCTTTTACTTCAGTGCTATTAAATTTTTCTTGTTTTTTTTAGTTTGATATATTATTTTATTTTAAATTTATTTTAAATAAAATTTAAGAACTTTTATAATCTTTTAGATTTATATTTTTTTGAAATGAATTATAATTTTTCATTTATTGTTCCGTTTAAAATAAAGTATAATAAACTCTTAGTTCGTTGTTTTTTATTCTTAAATAAATTTTTTTTAAATATAATATGGTTAAAAATTAAGTTTTTCTAATAGATAATTAATTTATATGTTTTTAAAAATAGATATGTTTATGCATTTTTTAATCTAAACTTTTATTAATTAGTGAAACATGAAAGTTATAGATAGTAATAAATAAATTAGAAGCAATACAAAATTTTTCTCAGCTAATGCAATTCTCATATAATTAACTATCTTTTAATGAAACATAATTGGGATTTATTAAAAATGCTTTAAAATGCTGTCTTATTGTAAAGAAAGGTTCTTAATACTTTTTATTTATTATATTAATATTAATTCTCTATAAATATTTAATTAAGATAGATATCTTTTAAAATCTTTAATTTATAACAATAAAGCATTTTTATGAAATAATTAAAAATATCCTTTCAAATAGGTATATTAGCAAGAATTTATAATGTTTATATTAGAGATTAATAATTATACGAAACCAATTTATAAGGCTCTTATTTTATTTAAACTAAAATCTTTTATAGCAGATGTTTCCTTTTCGAGATAGATCTATATAGTTTACTCTTTTCTATAATATTCTTAAGCTTATTTTTTAATTTTAATATATTAAAAATATTTAAAAAAAAAGATTGCGGGATGGAACAAAGGCTTTCTCGACTAAAAGGCTTCTCGTAGCTCCTTAGATCAATCTTTCCAGCTCTAACAAACTCCTACAAAGACAAAAAAGAAATAATATTGTAAAATCTCAGAAGAAAAATAATTTCCTTCCAAGATTTCAAAAAAAAGTTACACCTTCGAACAACTTATGAACTTAGATAAAAAGTCTCCTGTTTAAATCATTTTTGATTACATTGATAAGGTAGAGAACCTCGAACATTACGTCATGAGTTTACAATAAGACTTATAAGACCATGTCGAGGATGAGAGACCGCATAATGAATTTGTGACCAAAGAGGACATTAACAACAGATATTAAGAAATAAAATGAGACATAGTAAGAATTTATGAATAAATGGGAACAGATTTCTTAAAGTATGAAAACGCATTTTAATAAATAACGGACATAAAAAAGACTAGGAAAATTAGAGGAATAATACTAAAAAGAAATAATGATCCAATGGTAATAGAAGAATAACCTATGAGGACAGAAAAAATTTTCAAGAAAAAATGTTATATATGCGGTAGTTTATTCCACTTATGAAAAAAGTGTAGGAGGAATTGTAAATAAAGAAAAATATTTGGAAAGAACTTAAAAATTTTTATCCTTCTTCGGATGGTTAGCTTTGAAGAAAAAAGATAACTCCAAGACCATTCGGAAAGCTCGGAAGTGAACTTGGGTGGAGACACCGGCGAGTCTGAGACCCTGTAAAAGGTAATGCAGGGAGTTATGGATCTATTAAGGAACCATTCCATTATCCATAAAATTTTTAATTTAATTTAATTTAATTTTAATGAAAAATATTTAGAGAATTAACAAAAATTCTTAATTTAAAATAGTTCGAGATGCTTAAATATCTTTAATTTATGATAAATATTCTAAGATTTTTTAAGCATTTTCATTTTTTTAAAGGATTTTTCTTTATTTTAAAACTTTTCTTGCAATTAAAATTTAAGATTGTTATATTTTATTTTTCTATTAATCATTTAAATATCACGAGATATATAAAAAAACTATAAATGATAAAGAGTGAAATAAATTTTATATTTATTTCCTTAAATTTTAGAAATGTTTTCTTAAAATTAAAGCATTTTAAAATATTAAACTTAGGAACTTATATAAAATATTTTTTATATACTTATTTTTATTAATTTTAAAATTATTTGTTGTTATACTTAGAAAATAAGTCTTTTGGCATAATTAAATAACTGAATATAGTTTTTTAGCTTTGCAAGATTTGAAATATTAAACAAATTTTTTCAGGTTTATATTCTTTAAAATGAATGGTTTATATAGTATTTGTATTTTATTACTAACTATTTAAATGATAAATCTAATTTTTTTTTTTAATCTAATAATTTTCTAAATTTATAAAAATTCGACCAAACATTCATTAAACTACTTGCTAGTCTTTAGGTAAAATTAAAAAAAATAGAACATAAAAATAAAATAATATCTTTAAATAAAAAAAACTTGCATAAACTATTTAAAATTAGAATAATTTATTACTATAGTTATATATAATGAATATTCATAAATAAATTCTTCAATCATAAAAAAGAAAAAGGTTAACAATGATAATAATCAGAATAAATATCTTAAAATTTAAATTATTTAAGATTATAAAAATATATATCTAATTCTACTTTATAATATATGAAAAAAATAATTCATTTTAACAAAGTATGAAATAAATCTTAAATAAATTTTAAATTACATAATTAATCTAAAAAAAACTTAATGAATTGAAATTAAACAAATAAAATTAATTAAAAATATATATAGGAATTTTAAAAGCATATTGAAAGTATTAAATAATTATAATAAAATATAAAATAAAATCTTATAGATAATTAATTTAAAAAAGAAGATAAAAAATTAAATTAAATTAAAAATAAGTCTGTAAAAATTAAAAAAATAAATATATAAAAGAATAAATTAAAAATAATACATTTTATGAAAAATTTTAAAAATTTTAAAAATTTTAAAATTAAATCATAGAAATAAAAATATTAAAAAATTAAAAATAAAAGAATATATATGTCAGTCAAAAATCAAAAATTTAAAAGATTATTTATTTTAAAAATTTACAAAATTTTAAAAAGAAGAAATAAGGAAAAACTTGCTTTAAATAAATCAAAGTGATTTAAAATCAAATTAATTTATAGTAAAATCAAAAAAGAAGAAAGTGAAAAAATTTGAAAACTTTTTTAGAATATATCAGCAAGCAATAAAAATAGAGAAATTAAATTTCATACAATTAAACTTAAAAATCTATTTATCTAACTTTAAATAGGCTTATTTCATCTTTTGTATTTAAGTATTAAACATTTTAATTATTTCATTAATTCTTCGCTACTTTATACTCTCTGTTTAATATCTCTTTTACAAAATTCTAACTTTCATTCTTTTTCTTTCATCTCGCCTTTAACTTCCTTAGTTCTCTTCAAAAATGTCTTAGAATTAATTTCTTCTATCATTCTAAAAATAGTAATAGCAAAACATTTAGAATTTTTTTATTGTTTCAGTTTATTCTAAAGATTTTTGCTTATTTTTTAATAATTTAAATGAAAATAATTTAATCGAAATCTCCTTAAATTCTTTTATACTTTTAAGATAAAAAATCTAATATCTTAATGATTCTTTTGAAAAATAAAAGAAATTACTAAATATATATGTAAATATGCTTTAATGAAGCTTCTAAAATAAATTTAAAATAATTAATTAATTATTTAATTTTTATTTCTAAATCTTTATTTTATAAAATATATTTCATTTTTAAAACATTTTTATATAACTTTTTCTCTAAAAGTAAGTTTTATATAAGGGCTTATTTTGCTTAATGAAAAACAAGCAACGTTAAATATAAACAATTAAACGAACATTTTTTTTTAATCAACTGCTAAACAATTTTTAAAAGGAGCATATCCGATAAACATTTCTTAGTTCCAACTATTTTCATTTTTAACAAGTAAAATTAAAAGTAGATATTTATTATTTATTTAATTTAAATCGTAGTAATTTTTTATTTCTTCAACTGTTTTTCTTGCTGTTTTTAATATCTTTAAGCTTGACTATTAATTGATGGAATAAATAACCAAGTAATGATAAATTTCATTAGTATCTTATTCTTATTTCATCTCTTTTAGTTCATTAAGTAGAAAATACTCCATCTTTATTTAAATTCACGTTAATTTAAATCAGTAATCCTTTAAAAGGCTATTAATCATTTTTTATAATAATGAAGCTGCTAAGCTTATAAAATCACTTGATAGAAACTATTCAAGTCACTAACGATTACTAAGATTAAAGTCTTCAGTAAGGTAATCTAATAACCGGCACCCTTTATCAGAGTTTTAATCCAAGTGCTCTTACTTCTTCGTAGAAGGAAGAGTTGTCTCAAATGTGTACCTCTTAAATAAAAGCTCCTCAAATGAGAAAAAGAAGCTTCAAAGGATACAACTCTACGAATCGTAACAGAGCTAGTTGGAGTCTCTAAGAAGATTAAATTTTATTTAGACTTAAAATAGAAAAATAATCTTGGAGTTAGATAGCAAAATAAATTAACTTCTAACTTTATGAAAATAAATAAGTAAAAGATGCGAAACAAGTAAGAGAAAGATGGACTAATTACTTAAATCCTTATTTAAAAAGTAAGTTTTAAGATTTAGAAGGAGAATGAACGGAGGAAGAAAACTAAGTTCTAGTGAACTTATATTTAAAGTTAGGACCTAAATGGAGTTAAATATCTAAAATATTAGGAACAAGAAATGAAAACTAGATAAAAAGTCACACTTTAACTTTAATAAGCAAGCTGCGTAAAAGTGGATAGTTATAAGAGATAGAGAAGAAAGAGTAGAGTAAAAGTCAAGAAATTTAATAGAGTTAATAGAGTGAGTAGGGTAAAAAGGAAAGTATTGTGTACGAGGTTTAAAGATCTGATGTAGAAGTGTAGGAAACAAAATGTTTTGGTAGTAGAAAAGAAAAAAATGGTAATTACGATGTATTTTTGATAGTGGAATGAATATTTATTTAATATATTAAAGTATGTATAACTTTTATTAATATATCCATTCATGTAAATAAAGTTAAGAAAAGGTTTAAGAAGACATAAATTGTAAAATGTCTAAATTATTTTATAAAATCAGAGTATTAATTAGCAAGTAGGTAAATAAAAGATAGAATAATCTCTTTTAGGAGTATGATATTTACTGTTAATAATATTAAATATCTTTAGAGATGTAAGAAAAGTAGCATCGAGCAAGAATGCAAGGAAAATAAAATTTAATCAAGCAAATTTAAGATATAACTCATTCCAGTAAATAGCTCCCTTTTATAAGTTTAACGGTAAAATTAATTTAATTTAAAATAAAGTATAAAATGGCAAGGAAGAGAGTAATCTTAATAGGTGAATGAATTAGGTGCTTAATTAAAAGATATATGGAGCAAATCGAAAGAATAATAACATAACTAAGAAAGAGATACAAACAGTAAGGAATTTTATCAACTAATAGATTAAAATAGAGTTGATAAATAAAGTTTGAAAAGTAATAGAGTATAACAATATAAAGTTTAGAATCTTACTTTTGATTTAAAAAAAAATCGACTATGAACGTAGAATGAGTGGTTGTGATAATAAGAACATTTTTTAAATGATACTGTTCAGTTACCTTAAGATAATGAAAAAGAGATGCTTAATGTTGCAAATTATTAAAAGACTATATTTCATTAATATAATAAGCATGCAATAACAATTGACTAAAAGATGTATATAAGAATATAAGTATCAGTTATAAATTAATTATAAGAAGTATAAGAGATGATTATGCTAATAAATAAAGGAAAATTTGTTTAAATGATGTCTTTTTATCTTAAAATTTGATATAATTAATATAAAATAATTTATTTTTAATACTCTAGTTATCTAGTAAACCTAAAATATTTTATTACATATCTATTATATACCTTTAGTTAACTTTGAAGTTGCTTTGAAGACTTAAGGATAAATTATTGCTTCTCTAAAAGAATTTAATTTTTACTAGAAATGTAAAAAGAATAGATTTGCAGAAATAAAGACTTATCATATTAAATATCCATGGATTTAAAAGCAGAATTAAGCAGATAAAGTATATAAATCTAAATAATTAATATAGAAGAAAGTTAGATGAGATAGTAATAACTATTATCTATTAACATGCTATTTTTATAAAACACGAAAATGTCTTAGACTTTAATTTTATACTTAGACATATTACTAGATGGATGGCTATTTATATTTTAGATTTATATAATAAAACTACATACTTATGAATATTTTAAATAAAGAATAGTAGATAAGTTACTAAAATAAATACTAGATGGTATTATACTCTCAGTAGCTAAATTTTAGTATTTCTTTATTTTTAAAAGATAATTAGAGTACTATATTTAGGGTAATTTAATTGAGCTTTAGATAAAATAGTGGATATTAAAATTTTATAACTAAATATAATGATTTTGCGAGTTTTAAATTACAGACTGAAGATTTGTCATTTTGAGTAGATACTAAAAGAAGCAATAATAATAACATGAGATATTTAAGAAAATAACTAAGGTATATTAATTATTAAATAAGAAGAGAAACCAATATAAAATAACTAAATTATTGAAAATAATAGTCTCAAAGTATAAAAGAGCTTCTTTATTGTTTAAAGAGAGAAGCTAAAAATTAAAGATTTATAGCTAAAATTAAAAAAATAAATTTTTATTACACATTTATCTCTAAAAAAGTATTAAAACTTAATCAAAAGCATTTTAAAATATTTTGCATGTAAAAAGAAATTAAAAATAGAAACTTAAAGTGTGCACTTTTATAAAACAATGCATACTCATATTCGAATACTTTGTTAAAGCATTCAAGTCATTTTATTCAAAATTCAAAGTATGAAGTTGATAAGTAAGTTAATATTTATTCTTATTGATTTATTAAAGTAAAATTATAAAATGATAGCAATATTTCTAATAAACTTTACCATTATGCTATTTAAACATTTATTAATTTAAATAGAAATTTCTCTAAATCATTTTTTCTATTTACTAAGGAATTTTGCTTAAGATGTAATATAAGATGTAACTGATTAAAATTATAAAGACTTAGTAGGCAATATTAAGTTATGATAATTCTATAAAATTTATATATGAAGCGCTTAAAGTTTATGAGAAAGTTATAATGAATTGAAGCATAATTAAATTTTATTTCAACAGGAGAACTTAAAGAAAATATTTAAATTAATATAATTTCCTTAAGCATATTAACTTAAAATAAATAATAAAGAATAATCATTTAGAAGGAAATTATTTGGATATTAATTTGGTAATTTTATTTATAAAATAAATCAGTAACTCCTTCAATTTTAATAGGATGCATAGTTCTCTCTTAAACTAAAATAATAAAATAATTTTAAATTTTTAAAACTTGATTTAGAATTTAATTAAGAAGAAAGCTCTTTCCAAAAATTATATTGGTACAAATAGATTAAGCATTACCAAAACTAGCTTCTATCTTTAAGAATATAAAAAGATGCTAATAATAAATCATAATTAAGTTTAGAACTTTGAAGTTAAATTTATTTATTAATCTATAACTAAATTAAATCTACTTCTATGAAATATTAAAATGAAATAGTGTTAAACAAATTATTGCTGAATGATTATTATATTGATAGATATTAAATAAACATATTTAGGCTTATACATTTTTTGGATTTGGATTTATTAATTTTTTGTATCTTTAGCGATGCTTGTAAAAGTTTAATACTTTCATCAATTAATTTGATTTTTATTTAATTATTAACTAAGATTTATTATTAATCTATTATAATCAATATAATTTAGCGTTGGCCTATTTGTAATTCTTGCTGTTAAGCATATTAGAGATCTGAAAATCTATTTATAAATAAAAATAATTAGATTTGTAAAAGCTGGATGAAATTATATTTTTAACTAAATGGTAGCATATTTAATTTTTTAATTTTAAAGGAAAGTTCTAGATTATTAATTTTAAATCTGATTTATAAATATTTTTAGTTAGTTATTTATATTAGTTAAATTAAGATAATGAACATTGTAATTTTTAGCTTCCAATTCAACCAAAACAACTTAAAAATAAATAAAAATAAATAATTTTTATTATAATGCTTGCTGTTGTGCTATTCCATTTATAAACTCAAAGAATCATTAAGTTTAATGTAGAATTAATTATTTATAGATATCTTAAATTCCAATTGAAATATAGATATTTTTAATATAAAAACAACAACTTAAATTTTAGAAAAATAAGAATAAAAAGGGGATAAAAGATTTACTATAATAGTAATTTAATTCTATACTAATAATTATAAAAATATTTAAAATAATCAACTTTCCAAACATATAACTAGTCACTTCTATTAAATTAAATAATAATTATTAACATTTATTTATAAATAGTTATTAATGTAGAATGATATAGATGCTTATGTTGATAACTTTTATAATTATATTTAAATTATTATAATCATATTAACTTAGAAATTAGGTTTTAAATAAAAGATATAATCATATCATCATTAAATCTATTATTACTTTTATTATTTTGGAATTTAATAAGCTTTATTACTATGATTTAGACTCAGAGCAGTCTCTTGAGTGAACTGTTTGAAATAATAATTTACTTATACTAAATAAATAAATAAATAAATAATTATAAAAATAAAAATAAAAATAGATTTTAGGGAATAATTAAAATATATTAGTAGATATTAAATAATTATTGATTTAATGTTCTACATTTCTAAAAAAGATAAAGAATATTAATAATTGCAAAACTTAAAATTAATTTTTGCTTTAATTTATAAATAAAGTTTTATAGATTTTATATCTATTTAATATTATTTAATTTAATTTAATTTAATTTAATGAAAAATTAAATATCATTAAGTTTTATACATTTGGCTTCTAATTCCATTATCAAAGATCAACCAAAATAATTTAAGTTATACCATACATTTTTTAAGAAATAAAAACTTCAATTTATTGCAGATGAAATATGAAATCTTGTGCTATAAAATTTAAAGTTAGCATAATTGTATTTTGCTTTTATTTATTCTTTTTAAATTTTAATTCCTAAATTATATAAAGATAATTCAAAAATAAATATTAATATTCTAATAGATTATCTCATTTTGCTAATCTTTTTATTTAAATATTTTTATTATTTATAAAAAATACTCTTCTACAAGCAAATTTATACTAAAATTCTATATACTCCTTACTTATTCTTAATATCTTAATCTAAGTATGCTGCTTATAGATATATTTTATAATTAGTACAAAAATTGTTTAATAAATTAAATCTTATGCAAATTTAGATTTAAATATCATAAGCTATTTCTAATTTTTTACCATTTAACTATCACTTAAAAATTTAATTACCTCAAATTTTTAGTTAGTTAATAAGAGACTAATTATATAGTTGATATATCATTATTTTACGTTTTTCCTTTAATTTTTATCACTTTAAAGCATCTTAATTATTAATATAGCTTCATCTAAAAATTTATCAAAATTTAAGCAAAGTTTTAAATAATTTTATCTCAGATATTTTAGTTATATAGTAAAAAATAGTTAATAGTTCTAAATAAAAAAGCTTTAGCTAAATAGTACTAAAAATAAAAAAATAAATAATTTTATAAAGTTAATACTAAGCATAAAACTTTCATCTAGAACCATAAGACTTAATTTAAGGACATGCTAATTTCTATTCTTTTTTCTCAAATTTTAAATTTTTATATCATGGAAAAAGATAAACCTTAGGTGTATAAATATATCTAAATCCTTAATTTATTAGCTTATATTTTACCAAGATTTATTTTGGTCGCTTATAAATGATTTAATATTCATCTTTTTGAAATGTTTATTCTAGTATAATGATTTTAATTTTTTTTAATTTTTTTAGTTTATCTATCACTTTATTAACTAGCATTATTTTACTTGAATCATTGGTACTTTATAATTTCATAATTATATCTATATAAATAATTTCTCTATGTACTAGTATTTTTCAAACTTTAGCTGAAGGAATCAATTGATCTCTTATTTTCTATCGTTTTAATTTTAGTTCTAATATAATAAGTGAGTGACTTGTTTATTGAAATAATCATTTTCTATAACATAATTAACTGATTTTTTATTAAATTCCTTCTTATTTATCCAATACTCTTACGTTTCTGGAATTATTTCTTAATATCTAGCTATTAATTTTTTATTTCGTTCCTAAAAATATTTTTAAATTTTTTTGCTTTTTATCTACATTTTAAATATATCCAATTTAAAACATTTCACATGAAATAAAAAAATACAAGAAATTTAAAACTAATCATAAGCCTTTAAAGTTAAAGGATATCGAAAATAAATAGATTTGAAAAAACTTATTTTATATAACTTATTTATATTTATTTACTATATTTTTAATAATTTAAATAAATAAACAAATAAATGCTACTATTAATTTAAATTTCAGCAAGTTAAATACTTTAAGCTTTATATTCATTCCACAATAAGTATTACTTCATAGCTTTCGCTTTCTTAAGCCTTTATATTAATAAATATTTTATTTTCTTGAAAAATCTTCTGCTTATAAACTAAATTTTCATTTTCTTAGGAGATATTTTATTTATTTATCTCTGAATTATCTTAAGAAGCTAATTATTAAAAATTTGGCTTTTTAAAATTTTTAAAATTCTTCTCTATCTCTCACAACTATCCACTTTTACGCAGCTTGCTTATTAAAGTTAAAGTGTGACTTTTTATCTAGTTTTCATTTCTTGTTCCTAACATTTTAGATATTTAACTCCATTTAGGTCCTAACTTTAAATATAAGTTCACTAGAACTTCGTTTTCTTATTCCGTTCATTCTCCTTCTAAATCTTAAAACTTACTTTTTAAATAAGGATTTAAGTAATTAGTCCATCTTTCTCTTACTTGTTTCGCATCTTTTACTTATTTATTTTCATAAAGTTAGAAGTTAATTTATTTTGCTATCTAACTCCAAGATTATTTTTCTATTTTAAGTCTAAATAAAATTTAGTCTTCTTAGAGACTCCAACTAGCTCTGTTTCGGTTCTTAGATTTGTATCCTTTGAAGCTTCTTTTTCTCATTTGAGGAGCTTTTATTTAAGAGGTACACATTTGAGACAACTCTTCCTTCTGCAAAGAAGTAAGAGCACTTGGATTAAAGCTCTGATAAAGGGAGCCGGGTATTAGACTACCTTACTGAAGACTTTGATCTTAGTAATCGTCAGTAACTTGAATAGTTTCTATCAAGTGATTTTATAAACTAAGCAGCTTCATTATTATAAAAAATGATTAATAGCCTTTTAAAGGATTACGGATTTAGTTAAACAGTGTTTAACTATAATATAAATATGGATAATATGAAAAAAGTTTAACCTAATGAACGTTAAAATTTCCTAAGAATAAAGCTTTATTAAACTTTATTTAAAAACCAAAACAATTTTGAATACCATATTCTTTTAGTTAATTTAAGCTTTTTTTTTGCTTTATATTATAAAGGTTAGAATATTTTAAAGGAGAAGAGAATAAGCAATGTGCTAGTAGGATTAAATAATGACTATAAATAGTAAAGTTCATTTATTAAGAAAAAATATATTAATTAAATAAAGTCTAAAAGAATTATGAATATAATATCTTAAATAGATACCTTTTTGCTAAACTTAAACTTTATTTTTTCTGGATGTTAAGTTAATGTGAGATAATAGCTTTGAAGCTTTATAGACCAAATAACCTCCAAATAATTGAATTATTTTGGCAAAGTATTAAGCAGCAAAAATTCAACAGTTTGACTATAAAATTCTATTGCCTCTTAAAAATAAAATAACCTAAAGATATTATATTAAAATTTGCCTAAACATTCTTTAGATTCTTGAACAAAAATAAGGGAAGTTAATTTTTCTCCTTAACAAGAAAAATTGGTTCACAATTATCGGAAGCTACAGTTCTATACGTAGAGCAATATTTAAAATAATTTCTTATAACATTTTTTAATTATTATAAATAGAGTAAAGAATTATCACAGCCAAAAAAATCAAAAATTATGAGATTTTATTTTATTTTAACTTTAAGTTAAAGCTATTAACTCATACGTATTTAATTAAGTTACTTTGCTTTAACATTAACCTAGAAAATTAAAAAATTCTTAAGAAAATTACATAGTCAATTATTTATTACTTTCTGATAAAGAACAAAATTAAGATTTTATTAATAAGTTTATAAATCAAGATTAACTAAAGAAATTTTAATTTTTTATAATTAAAAGAAGAGAAATTAAAGGAATTATAATATTAATTAGTCAATAATTGACAATTTATTAATTAATATTATTATATCTATTTTCTTTAACAAATATAGTTCGTTGATAAAATTTGTCCAAGAATAAAAAATTTTGGTTTATAAAATTTAATTTTCGCATTATAATGAAAATTCTCTTGAAATTAATTTATCTTTATTATAAAATCAGCGTATCTAAGTGTAATTTTATTAGAAGTTTAAATAAGCATTATAACTGAACTATAGTAACAATTTATTTTAGATTTGGAAATTTAATGCTTAAAAGAATAAATATCATATATTAAAACTAGTTATTTCTTAATTATATAAGAAACTAGAATTTATTATTTTTCGATTTTATAATATTTTATTTTATTTTGAGCATTTCCAAAAAATTTGCCTCTCTAAATAAATAAAAAGCTTGAAATGAAATAATTTAAATGAAAGTTTTCCTTTTTAATAATTTTTAATTCTAGTCATGTTCTTGATATTTTCCTTGAATGTAAAATTTTTTTAACTTAGCCTATTTATATGATTTTATTATTTAGATTATAATATAAAGATGTTTAAATTAAAAATGTATAATATAGAGAAATCTATACTAAAATGACGATAATTTTTAAATAGATTTATATTTATAGACTTTTAGATTATGTAAATATAAATAATTTAACTTTTAGATTTTGCTTTTATTCCTTTTACTTTAAGATAGCTAATTTATAAAAAGCTATTAATAAATTAAATTAAATTTTTGCTTTAATAATACTTTGGCTAATTAATATTTCTAGCTTTCTAGTAATAATAATTAAAAAAGTTGACAGGAGTTTATTTATAAATTTATAAGAAATAAAGAAATTAAAATTTAAACTGGCTAGAAACATTTTGATATTTTAGATAATTTTAGCTTTATAAAGATTTAGAAACTTATTTGCCTAATAAAACTAAATAACATTTTTAATCATTCTTTGTTTCTTTAATTAGGGAATTAAATGAGTATTTATGCTTATTAAAATAGGTTCACGAAAACATATCAAACTAATGGATTTTTCGCAAAAATTTTTGTTTTTAAAGACATCAAAACAATGATATAAATTGACTTGGCTTGCTGATAATGTACAGCTTCATCCTTCTAGGCAGATTCAAATATTCTTTTGTATTAATATATTTTCATTTATATAAATTAATAATTATTTTATTTATCTATCTGGCTTATCTTATTTATGATAAACAACTTTTATTAATAAAAATTTAATTCTTAGTTTGTTTATTTTATTCTTCCTATATAATCATATTTTTAAACAACTATTCAATTATTTAAATTATTTTATCTATTATTCTACAATATATCTCTAATTAGATTTTTCTATTAATTAAATTTCAGCTTCATTTTCTTTTGAGATAAACCAAAAACTATCATTGTTAACAAATTAATTTTTCTTAGTATTAAGCCTAGTTTCTGAATAAATTTTACATTTGTTAGTAATTTTTCTTTTACTTCTTGATGTCGTATATTTGTATAAATTATATAAATTTCCTCTATCATTTTTGCGAAACCTACAGCTCTTTTTTATCTTTTAATAATAAATATTTGATAGTTAAACTTAATATCATAAGTTTATAATTTAACTTTCGATTGTTTTTATATTTGTAGAAGGGATTGACTCATTTATTTATGATTCATATTTGTGTGAATCTAAGCCTCATGTTCATTTCATTATTTAAGTTAAATTTATTTTTTCTAATCTTTTCGTAGAAAATATAACTCTATGATTTATACTTTAGTGTGCATTGGTATTTTACAACTTTAAAAGCATAAGTAAAGCTGTTTAGTAGAAATATTTTACCAAATGATTTAATTTTCTTTGTTAAGTTAGACAATAAGAAAAAGACTTAATTAAAAGAGCTATTAATTATTTCTTTATTTTTTCTAATTCAATACTTGGTTCTTTAGACCTAATTTTAATATTTAAAAATAATTTGGCTTTACTATTCTCACTCTATCTTTCTACTTGTTTTATAAGGAAATAATTTTTCAAATACATAATTTTTAAATTTTCTCTCTCCTCAATTTATTGCAAAAATAAAATATTTAAAACTCTTGGAATTAGCAGACTACTTAGAAATGATTTATGAAGCAAATATTATCTTTCTCGCTTATTTTTCTCATATATATAACTTTATATTTTATGCCTTTTTAATAATTTTATTTGCAAAAACTAGATTAACTTAGCTTCTATAACTTTATTACTTTCCACATCTTATTTATTTCTTAATAATGACTAACTAATTATTACCAAGTTGAGATTTATAAATTTCATCATTTTATTTTAAAATTAATTAGATTTAAAATAAAGTTTAAATATATAAGCTTTATAATACTTACAAAATAAAAGTGTTTATAAAAGATTTTCACTATTTTGCTGAGATTTATATAAGAGCTTAATTTAAAAGACTAAGTAATAAAAAATTAGCAATATTTAATAAAAGATAATAAGATATTAGAGCAAGCTAATTATTAGTTTTAACTTAGTAAATACATAACAAATAGAGAGCTAATTAAGTAAATTAGCATAAGAATCTAAGGATAATTAAGGCTAATATATTAAGAAATTATATTAAGAATCATAAAATAAATACACTGTAAACATTTTATTATCATTCTTATTATTAATATTCTCCAGCTTAAAGATATTCTTGATAAAATCAATTTCATTTATTTAAATATATAAGATAAAAAATCTTAATTATCTTATATTACGTATTAAGAGATATTAAAAAGATTAATTGATTACAATCTAAGATTTAAATTTAAACAAAGAATTAATAACTAAAATATCAATTTCTTAATTTAAAATTGTAAATAAAAAATTAAATTAATAAATATTTAAGAAATTAAAGGCTTATTTATTCAGAAATTTATTAAGTTAGCAAAAAGAATAAGGCGAATATATGGAAATTGAGGGAGTAATTGAAATTATAAATGTAATATATGGTATTCCTATTTTAATATTTTTAAAGTTAATTTAAGTTTCTAAAATCTAAAATTTAAATTCTAAAAAGGTGAAATAATTTTAATTTAAAACATTTTCATTAAAATTTTGTTTAAAAATGATATAAAACTCTCATTAGTTTAACTATAAATATTCACTTATAAATATATTAAAATAATAAATTTATTAAATTTATTATTTATACTATCATTTATAAAATTAAATAGTTATTCAGTATTAACCCTAAATATTTATTATTATTTTACTCTTTGTCATAAAGCTAAAATTAAGTTTCTATTAATAATTAAAATATTATTTATAATGAAATCTCATCTTAAGAAATTTCAATTTATCTTCTTAATCTTAAATAAAAGCTCCTTATATGAGAAAAAGAAGCTTCAAAGGATACAAATCTAAGAATAGAAACAGAGCTAGTTGGAGTCTCTAAGAAGACTAAATTTTATTTAAGCTTAAAGTAGAAAAATAATCTTGGAGTACGATAGCAAAACAAATTAACTTCTAACTTTATGAAAATCGCTAGGTAAAAGATGCGAAGCAAGTAAGGGAAAGATGGACTAACTTCTTGAATCCTTATTTAAAAAGTAAGTTTTAAGATTTAGAAGGAGAGTGAACGGAATAAGAAAACGAAGTCCTAGTGAACTTATATTTAAAGTTAGGACCTAAATGGAGTTAAATATCTAAAATGTTAGGAACAAGAAACGAAAACTAGGTAAAGAGTCACACAATAACTCTAATTAAAAAGCTGCGTAAAAGCGGATATTTATAAGAAATAATGAAGTAAGGTAAAAGTGAGCAGAGTTAATAAAGTGAGCAGAGTTAATAAAGTGAGTAGGGTAGAGGTGGAAATTTCTAGTAAAGATCTATTGAAGTGTAAGAAAATAAGTGGTTAGGTAATATGAAA
The DNA here is from genome assembly GCA_946699065.1 of Loxodes magnus. Lineage (NCBI taxonomy): Eukaryota > Ciliophora > Karyorelictea > Loxodida > Loxodidae > Loxodes > Loxodes magnus. The sequence goes on along the minus strand of CAMPDV010002018.1, from coordinate 12,320 downwards.
GTAAAAGAAAGTGGAAATAACGATGTAGTTTTAATAGCTGAGTGAACATTTATTTATATAATTTTTAATTTTTAATTAATATCTAGCTTTATATATTTTGTATTTTTTAAAAGATATAAAATTAAGTTATTATGAAGTTTTTCAATAATATAAATTTAATTAGCATTCATATTTAAGCTAATTACCTGAATAAGGTTTGGCATATGAATGAAAATGATTCAAGTCATCACTATTTGCTATAAATAATCTAAAGTTTGAGAAGATAGTTACAAATGACACAATCTTATTAATAAGAAAGATAGGTAGAAGTCAGACAAGTTAAACCAAAAATTGTTTGCTAATTTTGCAGTTTAAAGGCATTCCAGTAATTAGCCAACAAAAATTAAAAATTGGGTTGAAAACTACAAAATTGAATTATAAATTTTAAATAACTAATAAATAAATAATTATTTGGCAGATATTTATAAGGAAGTTAATGACTAAATTAAGAATTTTAAAAGATATAATACATAACGAAGTTATATGAAAATTATAGTAGAAATATTTAATTTAGCTTAGAGAATTAAATTATTTAGAATTTAAATTAATTAAGAGCTTATGATATATTTAAATCAAATGCTAAAATATTACTAGTATATTAAGGATTTTAATTTTGGTTTTTTAAGGGAAAGATTAAACTAAAACAAAAATTATTAATACATCTGTATTTTAAAACTAATATAGATTCAAGAGTTAATTTACTATTAAGGTTTTAGATTCTATTAACAAAAAAAATTATAATTGAAGGGTTAAATTTTTACAAGAGAGTTATTTCATTTATCCGTAGTTTTGTTGTATCCCAAAATTTTTTGAGATGTGAGTTAAGTATATAGCATTTTAATAATTTTCATCAGTATTTTTAAATAAAAGATAGAGAATACAATTTAAAAGTTCCTATTTTAAAAAAAATGTAATAAAAACTATCGTTATCATGTTTTAGCTTTGATTAAAACTTATTAATACAATCAAAGTATCCTCACTGATTATGTTAGATATATTTATTAGCAGTTAAAAATTAAGTGAACTATAAAAGATTAAATTTGAGATTTCTTATATATTTTTCTTAGAATGTAAGCAACTTCTTCTTTGAAAAATAAATAATTGCATTTTGTATCTAGAAACTCTAATATTTTAACTTTTTCCTAATTAACTAAAAAATTATTTTTGATCAGAATTTTTAAATTTAAGAAAAATGGATTTTTAAAGTTAGTTTGCTTTATAATAAAATGGATTAAATCTTTTCTAAAATAAAAAAACAAGCAACCTTAACCGTGAATTACGAAAAGGAGATAGAACAACTATTTTCGGAGAATAAAATCCTAAAATCTAGAATTTCTGAATAATCGAAAAAATGAGGACTTTGGTATAAGCAACGATGAAGATAAAATAAGAAAATAATTACTAAAAAAGGAATGAGCAGCTAATCAGAAATGTAAGAGGTAAGTTTTTGACTAAAGTAAAAAGAAGATATATTTTACTAGTTTACCTTACCTTAACAGATAAATAATCTAGAAAAACTAAAACAATGGAGACCATAAAAATCAAGAAGAACTAAAAACTTGATCGCATCTGTAAGCAGAGAATTCTAAAATTATGTGGATTCTGCAAGAGGAAAGGATACCTAATAAGATAATTTTTACAAGTCAAGATTAAATAATTAAAAAAGAAAAAACTTTGAAGAAAACTGAATCAAATATATTGTATGAGAGAAGGTTAAATTTATAGAAGAAAATACTATTAAGGAATAGAATCATATGAATCGATAACGGAAGCGAATAATAGAATGATAAGGAAAATATTAAAAGGAGCTATAGAATATATAAAACAAGAAGAGGAAGAAAAGACTGATCTTTAGAGCAAGTAATAGACAGATACTAAAAAAGAAGAACAATAAATCTAGGAGTAATTTCTCAGAAAGCAGCAGAAATTTTATAAGAACAAATATAAGTGAATTTAAAGTGGATACTCTAATAATAGCATCGACACTATAATTTATTATTATTATATAGCTCCTTCCAATAAATTAAAATTAAACTTATTTATTATCTAAAAACTAAATGATTCCTTATATGCCACTAACACTATTTAACTAAATTGTATTAAACAATCTAAAATGATGTACTGTATTAAGGCATTAAAGCATATAGAATCAAATAATTATAATCTGCTTTAACTTTAGATAAATTTACAGACTAAGTTTATAGAATTTAAATTAAAGAGGCTAATAAAATAAAAAATAAAAGTATTGCAATAATGATATCAATTATATTATTAGTTTCTTGTTACTAACTTAATAGATAGGGTAAATAAATGATAATCAAAACAGTAAAATCTTTGAAATAAAGCATTATATTTAAGATTATTTTTATTAAAATTTAAGTGTTTAAAGAATTTTTTTGATCACTATAAAAAATTATAAGTAGCAGACTTTAGTGAAAGCATTAAGTACAAACAATGAGTAGCAAGAATTATAAAATTAGATTGCTATAATTAAAAATAAATATTAATGATTATTCAATAAAAAGGAGAACAAGAAAGACTTAATTGTATTAGTAAATTTATAAACACTAAAATTAATTTTACAATTTACTTTTAATTATTTGAGAAATAAATATTTCAATCAAAAACTAAAAATGCAGAAAATTGTTTTAATTAAAAGATTTAAAGCATATACCAAAATATAACCAATTTACATTTCATTACCCTTTTTGTTTCTTAATAAACGTATTATAAAATTTAAAAACCTTAGATTTATCTTTTATACAATTTTAACAATATCAAACATATGAGATCTTAGAGATTTTTTACCTTTCACTCAATATAGTTTTAAATAATAATCTTATATAATATATAAAAGCATCATTATAAAATAAAGAAATTTAGCTTTAAATAATTGAAAGAGGCTATTTTATATTCTTAGAGTCTAATATTATTTATCTTTTAATCTTTTGCTTAAAGCATATATATCAATAGAATGCTTAATGATTTTAAATCTAGGTTAGCTTGCTTTTTCTACTAAAGTCAAGTTAATATTTTTTATATTAGTTAAATAAAATAACTAATTTAGTGTTTGCTGAACGGTATTTAAACCAGGTAATTTGAAGAACTATTATAAGTTAATTTTATTCATTAAGCAGACAAAATATAATAAAATAGTAAAGTTATAATTCTTAAGTTTTATCTCTTTATTCTTAAGTTAAAATGAATAGCAATCAATTAAATATGATTATATACCAAAGTATGAATATGTGCACAATATATAAGTATTTAATAATTCTAGCTTACTAAGAAAAGCTTTATAAGTATCTTTTAAATTGAAAGGATTGCTGAAATGATAAATATAGGTAAAGATAAATTCGCAATTTATTATATTTATAAATAATAAGATAAGCTAAGTGATTATTTATATCTTCTGCCTATAAAACATTTATATAGAATTAAATGATTCCTAAGCATATTCTTTATTTTCCCTTCTATTTATTTTCAAAAATATTAATTTTAGTTTTATTTCCAAATATTTAATCCTTAATAAAACTAACAATATGTTTATATAATTCTATAACTATATTTAATTATTTCTCTCCACTTATAAATAAGAATAGTTAGCATTGGCTTGGTTATTTAATCTATTAATGTTGTTTCTTCTATCTAAATATTAATTTATTTTAGTTATTTAAACCAAAAAGAATCTATTTTTATAAAATATCTTATGCTATTACTGAGATTTATTAAATGAAAGATAAACTTTTTCTATATTATATTTAAATTAAGCCATTCAAATTTTTTTAATCTAGAACATTAGATATTCTACATCGGGTCTAAGATGATAACTTTGCCACCTTATCTCTTAACTATTTACATTTATTTATAATAAAGCTATTTTTATAAATAAATTAGCAAGATTTGCTAATAAAATAACTTAAAATTATACTAAATAGAGAAGATAAACAGAATTGAAATTAGTTAACCAAAGAAAAGAGTTTGATATGATAATTAGGCTACAACAAATTATGTATTCATAATCAATATATTTATCAGTCTAATTCTTTTAAACAATCTAAAAATAATAATTCGAAGGTAGCTATTTGTTTAGAAATTCTTTAGTTTAAAGTTTTCAATGGAATCTCTTTTTATAATTAGTCGAAACAAATTAATTCTAAAAATAATTAAAAGTCTGTATATTTAAGCTAAACTTCTTCATCATAAGCAATAATAATAAATTATGCTTATTAACATTTCTAAAATTTTTGAATTACAGTGTTCATATAAATGAAACAAAAGTTGTAAAAATCCTAAAATAAAATTTTTCTCAAAAAAATATAAAATTCTGTTTATGTTTCTATCACTATAAAGTTTATAAAATAATTTTTTAATTTAATTATTTAAATTTCTTTTTAATTTATTTCAATTAGGATGCTAAAAATAATCTTAGTTGAACCAAAAGAAAATCTTAAGAAAATTGGAATAGTAAAGTCTAGATATAAGATAATCTGAAAGGTGTTAAGATTTCTTTTTATTTTTTTAATTTTTTTGCTAAATTATAATGTTTAAAAATTAAAATGAAATAACAAAGCAAAAAATCAAAATTGAATCTTAAAAATGATAAAATAAGAACCTTTATTTTTCAAATTATGTTCTTTTATTTAACATAATTAGCTTTAAGCGAAAGACTTATATTTTTTATGAAAAATATAATATAAAATAATAAAAAATCATATCCAGGCTTTAAAATTTAATGTTTCTAACTTTAAAGAAAAATAACATCAGGGAAAACTTTTATAGATTTTTAACTTCAATTAAATTGTAAATAGGTAGTTCTTATTTATCTCATAAACTATTACTATCTTAAATTTAGTTCTTTAATATATAAAATTATATTATTATTTATAAATCTTAATATGCTACTTTCTATGAGCTGTTTGTTTATTAAATCTTAATTTAAACTTTTCTTAAAACTTAATGATTAGCTTTTCAAAAAGATTGACTTTGATATTTTAAGACTTTAAAAATAAAGAGAATTAATTTTTAGTTTCTTGTTAATTTAGGAAAATACAGCAAAATTAGCTGAAATTCTTAAACTAAGCACTATTATATTAATTAATACTTTATTTATATCTTTTAATAAAAACTCTCCTCTATTTCTTGATATTATCCCTTAGGAAATAACTTAAACTTAATAAGATATTTAAATAACTTATATAATTTCTTTAATTTTAATATAAGTTACTTTATAAATTTAATTTGCTCGAATAAGTTATTTAAATAATAACTTTAGTCTTAGAGATAATTAAATTTAATAATAGCAATAAAATAGACAACATTAAATAAATAAAAATTAATTTAAAGAAAACATAATAAAACTTAGCTAAAATACTTATAAATAACTATTAATAAATATTAATAGTTTATATTATAAAAATACAATTATTCTAAAATTAATTTAATTTAACTAACAAATTTAGAAATTAAAATCACATTTTAATTATTTTTATTTTCTAAATTATAAAGCTAAAATCTAAATAAAGATTATAATACTAATAAATTTTATATTTCTTATATCATTTATTTAAAATATTATTTTAACTTGAAAGACAAATATCTTCTATTAAGTTTACCTTAATAATAAGATACACTGATATATTGATATATTGCTATTTTATTTGGTCCTACTAGAAAAAGCTCAAGATTTATGTATAACAGAGTCATTCATAAAAGAAAATTTAAAATTAGTTTATCGTTTATTTTTGTTTATTAGTGAAAAATTAAAAAATTTCTTAGTAAATGTATTATATTTATTAAAGGATATTAATTTTCTTAAAATTTCTTTCTACTCTAAACATATTTAAGGTAAAAGAAATAACCAAGCTTAATTTTTAAATTCAAACTCTTTATTTATAAAATATTCTTTTAATAATAATTGTTTTTATACATTAAACAAATAAGCTTCTATTTTATAACACTAAGAAATACAAATTTTCAATCATAAAGCTTAAATTTATTCCTCTCTAAGTTTATTTAGATTAAGCTACTATAACTAAATTTTATATCATTAAGTTATATTAATATAAGTAAAAAAATCGAACGATTCAAAACAGGTTTCTACACCACCTCCAAAAAGCTGGAGAGGAAACCTCAATCCAATCTTGGATAGTCTTCTTACCCTTAACCTTTTTCTTAATTCTAACAACCTGAAGAGGAACAGAAACAAGCTCAGAAGACAACAAATGAGATAACTCCAACCTCAGAAGAGAAGCCCTGAAAGCAGATGAAGTCTGCTCTGCACCAGGAGGTCTCAAACTTAAATCCTTCTGGCCAGAGAAACATGGAACAGCTCATCAAAGTGGTACTAAACCTCCAGGAAGAGGTTAGGAAACTGAGAAAGACAATGAGAAACTGATGGAAAAACTCAACCTAGCGGAAGGAATAGAATCTAGACTTATGTCCTAAGAAAGAGAACTAAGCGCTTTCTGAAACATATCTTAAGACTAGAGTAGCTAATCCTAAAATTAACTTCAGAAACAATCTGATATGAGTATTAGACTGGAAATACTAGAAAAAATATTAGAGGAACAAAGGGGAGATCCAATGATGATTGAAGAGACCAATAGGAAGACTAAGGTTAAACTCCAAAAAGTAGTGAAGAAATGTTACTACTGCAATTCGACAGAACACTTATGAAGACGCTGAAAAGAATTCCAAAATTTCAAGATGTAGTACTGGAATAAATAAAGAACCATACAAGCACAGTAGAGGAAGAAAAAAACAAATGTAGTAGAGACAAATAAGAGAAAGATTATACTTAAATGAATAAGGATACATTTACAAGAGAAAATTTAATTAGAAATAAGGCTAGATCCGGAAATGACAAGAGTAATGGGAGAAGAGAGGAGTAGAGACATCTAAAACTTTATTTTTAACACTGGAGCAATCTGGTGTCCAGCATGAAGAGGTGAAAAGGCTCGAAAATTGGGAAACTTAATTTATCCTATTATTATTTAAGTTATATTAATTATCCTTATCTTATAGTTAATTTAATTTTTGATTTATTGCTTTATAAATCTAACAATTTTATAAAGCTTACTAGTCTACTAAAGATGTAAAAGTAGATAAAGACCTTAAACTGAATATTGGTCATTTAAGCATAAAGAATTATTCTTTTTAATATAAAAATATAAAATAAAAATTAATATTTTATCAAATCTTTTTACAAATAAGCTTTAAGTTTAGTTCTACATAAATACATCTCTATAATAGATATATAGCAGAGTCTATTATTTTTATTTTTAGCAACTATTTAATAAATTATTTTAATAAACCTTAAACTATTCTAAATAGCTTAAAGTATTTATAATCTATATCAATAATTGTTTATTTAAGACTAGCTTTGTAGATATTTTTAAAATATATCCTTTTATTAGAGATTTAAGTAGTTTCTTATTTCTAAATTTAAAATTTTTATTTTATAAAACTAAATCAATGCTTTTGGAACAACTAGCAATAAATTATAGTAGAGGAATTTAGATTTTACTTAATTTGTTTATTAGCACAAAATGAAGGATTTTAGTATTCTAGCTTGATTATACAATTTTTATTTACTAACTCTTCTAAATCTTAAATTATCTTATTACTTTAATAAAATTCTAGGTTCATTATAAGGACTGACTAAATTTAGTTTAAGCACTTTATTTAGAATTCTCCCTTTTAAGGAAAAAGGTTCTGCTTCTTATTGATAATCTTAATTTATAAAATTGTAAAATTATAAATAATAGCAATATAAAAGTTATAGCTATTAATATGAGAAATATAATAATTTATTACAAATATTTAAATATAATTGTCTCTATTCAATACAAAATAGTTTTTATCATTCTTGTTATTAACTTATCACTAAAATACCTTTCCTTCTTTTTAAACTAACTAATACACTAAAATTTAATTATTACAGTAGTAAATATCGAGGAATATTTTGCTAAATAGCTATTTATCTAGTCTCTTAATTAAAAACTTTTGTTTAAAAATAGTTATATTGAGATATCTTAATAGTTAATAGCCACCAATTTTTGAATAATAGCTTTATCTATTTTACTTAGTCATATCTAAATGTTTTTAATATTTAGTTCGCTTATAATTAATTTTTTCCAAATAAATTACAATTTTAAGTTAAATTTAATTTGCTATTCTAGAAAGATACATACATTTAAATGATTTATTGCTATATAAAAAAGATAAACAATACTTAAACTTTTAATTATAAGATTAATAAAATAATTTCTCATTCCTCACTTTTAATATTTCTAACTTGCTATTTTCAATCTTTTCCATACAATTTTTTAAAGAATTATTTTATTTGGCTTTATATAAACAACTTAATTCATAATAATAAACTTAAATGGGTAGCAAAACAGTATTTCCAAATTAAAAGTTGGAAATGAAGTCACAATATTATTTTAAGATTAGCTTAGAAGTTATTATGATTTAAATACTCTCAATTGGTAAGAACTATTATTACTCTATAGTTAAATTAGTATGTAGTATTTTAAAATATAATCTATTCTATTCCTTGGAAATATCTTATAAATGTCTAAGCAAGTTTAAATCTACACATTATTTGGAGAAGTTAAATATTAGTTATTTCTTTTTAAATTAGAGTATATTATTTTAGTTGGTTGCATTATTTATTTTATAATTAAAGCTACCTAAATATCTATGAATAACTATTTCTGGTTATTTATAATTTACCTTTATTTCACATATTTAAATAATTTATAAATGACTATTTATTTAATTTCTTTAATTGTCTTTATGAAATACTTATCAAAGTGTCTATCTATTTTAGTTTAACTATCTCAAAATTGTAAGCTTTTAGATATAAGAGATTATAGATTTGCCAAATTTATTTAAACTTATACTTAGTTTTCCTTATAACTTAATCATTTATGATTATACAGCAAATAATAGTGGCACAAATATTTAATTATAATGATCAACTATCTAAGTAAACTTAATTTATACTCATAATCATTTTAATAGGTCATGTTACTAGCTTATAACTTTAGAACTTATATAAAGCTAGATTAAACTAAAATACTAAAGCTAAACATTAATTTCACATTTAAGACTTAAGCTTTTGTATTGTTTTAATAAACAATTTCTTTTAGAAGTATAAAAATAATCTTTTTCATGTACACACTTTAAGTTATTTCTAAATTCTAAAATTTACACTCCAAATATTTAGAATTTTCCTATTAAAGCTTTATCATGCAGCTTTTATGGATAAATGTGAGAAATAAATAATAAATTATTAGAATTTATTTAGGTTTTTAAAAGACTGCTATATAATCTTTATATGCCTAAGCTTAAATTTAGTTATTTTATTATAAAGATATCCTTATTTAAAGCTATATTTAAGAAATATAATATCTATCTATTACTATATTTAGTAGCTAATCAATTCCATTAGTTATCTAAATGTAAAATAACTATTTAGTTTAAAGTATATCCTAAATAATTATTGGAATACTTCTATAATTAAATCTTAAAGCTACTTCTTTGAAATTAGATATAGTCTCTTAGGTAATAGTTATTAGTAGCTTATTTAAATTTATAAGTATAAAATCTATTATTCTTAAATTATTATCTCTACTTTACCTTTTAATATTTATTATTTGCTACTTTTCTTTTATTTTCTTCTTAAGAAGCTAGTAACTAAGAACCCTAACTATATTCTCAAGTGTAAGGAACAAAATTTAAAATAACATGCTATAAAGATACTAAATAAATAAAATTACATTAAACAGTATTTATACTAAGTAATCAGTCTTTTAATTTCTTTATTATATAATCTATCAAAAATAAAAACATACTCAAATTCCTTTACTTTAATGTCCTTTCTCTTCATCTAACTTGAGATATTAAATATAACTGATACTAACATTCTAAAATATACCTTTAAATCTATTTTATTCTTAACTTTACTTAAATAATCCAAATCTTTTAAATCTAATGTTCCTTGTATTTTAGATTAAATAATACAAAATCCAAATCATTTTACTCTCTATGACACTTAGACTTATGATAGTCTCATAATAACACCTTTATTTTAATTTATCAAAATAAGATTTCTAATTGATATACTCTATTACTCTCTAAACGTAACTCTGATTTAATCTTTCATCTATAAAATTTGTTGTCTATATCACTTTCAAATATCTTTGCTATTATACTTTCGGTTCACTCTATTGATTTCTTGAGTAACTTACTCTTTCTTTGCAAATATAATGCTCTTCGTTGACATTTTACATTTATTTTAATTCAATTCTAAAACAATTCTTTAATTTACCGTCAATCTATAAAAGCTACCTATTTACTGGAATGATTCTTAATTAACCAAACTTTTATTATAACATGATGTTTACATTTCTTTTAATACATCTCTAGAGATGTTTCATAGTATTAACCTTTCCTCCTTTTACTCCTATAAGGATCTATTCAATCTTTTATTTATCTCATTTTTAATTTATCTATTAATAAATTCTTTAGACTTTTTTTAATCATTTTAAGGTAAAAAAGAGGTTTTTAGATCTTAAAGATATAAAAATTATAAAGACATATATCTAACTATATTTGACAGGATTTATAAGTTTACATATCTATATGATTATTTGAATAAAACACTTCAAGTACTTTAATATATTAAATAAATGTTCACTCAGCTATTAAAACTACATCGTTATTTCCACTTTCTTTTACTTTCATATTACCTAACCACTTATTTTCTTACACTTCAATAGATCTTTACTAGAAATTTCCACCTCTACCCTACTCACTTTATTAACTCTGTTCACTTTATTAACTCTACTCACTTTTACCTTACTTCATTATTTCTTATAACTATCCACTTTTACGCAGCTTGTTTATTAGAGTTATTGTGTGACTCTTTACCTAGTTTTCGTTTCTTGTTCCTAACATTTTAGATATTTAACTCCATTTAGGTCCTAACTTTAAATATAAATTCACTAGGACTTCGTTTTCTTATTCCGTTCACTCTCCTTCTAAATCTTAAAACTTACTTTTTAAATAAGGATTCAAGTAGTTAGTCCATCTTTCCCTTACTTGCTTCGCATCTTTTACCAAGCGATTTTCATAAAGTTAGAAGTTAATTTGTTTTGCTATCGTACTCCAAGATTATTTTTCTACTTTAAGCTTAAATAAAATTTAGTCTTCTTAGAGACTCCAACTAGCTCTGTTTCGATTCTTAGATTTGTATCCTTTGAAGCTTCTTTTTCTCATATAAGGAGCTTTTATTTGAGAAGTACATACTTGGCTCAAATCTTCCTACTACTAAGGAAGGAATGTACTGGGATTAAAACTCTGACCAAATAAACCAGGTAAAAAACTTCCTTACTCTTGACTTAGATCCTAGTAATCATTAGTGATTTGAATAATTTCAATCAAGTGACTCTATAAGTTAAGCTGCTTCATTATTATAGAAAGATGATTAATAGCCTTTAAAAAGGATTACTGATTTAAACTAACGGGAATTTAAATAAAGATGCAGGTAAAACTTTCTACTTTTCGAAAAAGAGATTAAATAGGAGTAAATAATACGTGAAGTCTATGATTATTAGTTTCATAAATTATTTTATTGATATTACAGTTTAGAGTCATTAAAAGAGTAAGATAAGTAGTCATAGAAATAAGATTAAAAGTAAAACAATTAAATAATTTGAATAAAGATGTAGAAATTGTATTTATTTCTACTTGCTTAAAATAGAAATATTTGATACTAGAAAATGTTTATTTGATAGATTAATATTTAAAACAGTTCTACATTAATAACCAAATATAATCTCCTTAGTAAAGTGATAAATATTTTAACATTACTAAATTTCAATCTTGTTATAAGACATTTTATCATTCTTTTATCAAGCTAGTTATTTAAATCGAAAGCTTTTATTCCAAAAGTGATATGGTTGTAGTTATTTAAAATAGAAATAAAATTAAACATTAAAAAGTATGAGAATTTAAAGCTAAAATAATTTTAATTTTATTTGGTTAAGTATATTTGTATACTTATAAAGTACTTTAGTGTATCTTAAAAATAAGTCACTAGTTAAGATATTTTAGAATTCTTTCTTCTTAAAAGGAAATTTAAAATACGAAATTTATGACTTTATAGATAAACTGATTTCCGATTGAATTATCACTTCTTAACTGTACTATGTGGAATAAACTGAAATACTAACTGCAGTCTATTTAAGATTTCTATCATTAGATGAATA